>BLSH010109271.1:1024668-1041875 GCA_018402905.1 Glandirana rugosa
TACGTCTGCGTTCCCCCACATTATAGTAGCTCATTTTACAAAATAGCGACAGAGCGTTTATCTATTCGTAAAACACGTTGACGAGTATAAGTCGGTGGAATGGGGGGGAGGGGGGGTGAGGACATACAATTTAAGGTGTAAGTTAAGAGAAAGGGTCCGATTGTATATAAATTTAAATCAAAGAAGAGGTTGGTCGCAATACCTGGATATTTACGGTCTCTAGTCCGGGAAAACAGACCCACGCCAGGATGTTTCGTTAAGTATCCTACAAATCCTTAGACTACCCTGATCACTCATTACTCGTTCCATCTTTACAGACTAGACTTACATTACTATTTTAAGTCCACCACCTGAGACGAAGACCCAGACATTAACCCCTTTTTTCTATGTAGCACTAACTTTAACTTTCAGTAAGTTACACCAGTCCAAAATCAAATAGGTGGTAACTTTGCTGACGTTGAGGGGGGGTAAGGTGGCTGAATATGAGCAGTTGCACAAAATGCTTATCTATTTGCGAGACAGCGATAAAACATTTTACTCGATGATATTACACCCCCTTGCGTCTGCATACAATTTATCCTCAGCCCCTCCCCCCTCCTGTTTTCGTGGCTGTGCACTCTCTGGCACATTTGTACACATATTCTGGGATTGTGATAAACTCCAACCTACCTGGAGAGAGGTGTTCACCTTGGTGGATGCATTGGTGGGAAGGCATCTTACTCTGACTCATTTACACTGTCTTTTATTTTAAACAATTCCTGATATCTTGAAAAACATGCTGACGTTGCTACATACCATCTGTGTAGCCATGCAATGGGCTATTGCCCTTAACTGGAAATGAAACACGGTACAATTCTCTCAAGTTCTTTCCCGTATAGATCAAATAATGCTAATGGCAATAATATGGCACACGTTACATGATTCTATACCCATTTTTGACGCTAAGTGGGACACTTGGTTCATTTATCATGATAGAGATTGAGATCACCTAACATTTCATTAATCCATCTTTTTTTGGTTCATCAGACAATGATTGAACACCATGTTTTGTTTTGATTTAAATTTTTATGTTAAAAAAATGTTTGTTTTTTTTGTTTTTTTTTTGATGTTGAGATAATATTGCCACTCAGCCAAATACCTTCAGTCCATTCCGAATTATATGAAGAAATGATTGTTGAAGTCCGGTTAGACAATGGTTATTAAGACTTTATGAACAAAGATTCTGTCTCTGGCATTTTTGTTCATGTCACTGCACTGCAATGTTCTTTTAGATCTTTCTGTAAACACTAAGTTTCTTGTCTCATTGATTTGTACGCAAAACTTCTTATCTCAATAAAAAAGTTTGTAAACAAAAAAATATTCTTCCCATGTGTGTGTGGTTTGCTTTGGTCATCACCTAAAATTCAAAAAACATACTAACTACATTGCGAAAATTTGGTGGACACCTGAAACAACACAGCCTATATGAGCATGTTGTACATCTGATTCCAAAACCATTAATATGTAGTTGTTCACTCATTTGAGGCTATAACTCTTCTTCACCTCCACTCTTCAAGGAGGCCTTTCCACAAGGTTTTGGCATGTGCCCATGGAAATGTGTGCCCATTCAGCCAAAAGAGCATTTGTGATCCAAGAAATGATGTTGGGTGAGAAGACCTGGTTCAAATATAGCAAGCCAATTCATCACAAAGGTGCTCAGTAGGGTGAAGGAAAGGGCTCTGTGTAGGCCACTTGAGTTACTCCTTATCAAGCTCATCAAACCCTGTCTTTATGGAGCTGGCTTTGTACACAGAGGCACAGTCATGTCAGAACACAAGGACCTTCACCAAACTGTTGCTCCAAGATTCGAAGTCCATAACTGTTTTAAATGTGTTTTGTATACTTTAGTATTAACTGTACCTATCAATTGAAACAGCTGAACTCCATAATTTGAAGGGATGTCCTCATGCTTGTGGACATATAGTGTAGGATAATCTGTTTCCTTCGAGGGTGTGTTTGTGGTGAGCGATATTAGACTATATGCCAGGGTTTCTCAACTAGGGTTCCTCCAGAGATTTCTAGGGGTTCCTTGAGCAATGAGCAATCTCTGCCTCTTAGATAATTTTCCACTGACTCCAATGACCCTTTTTAGCTAGATGTAAGCGGATAATTATTCCTAATTACCACAAGTGTAAGAAACTTTCCACTGACCATCACACTATTGGATCATGGGTTGTAGATATAGTCATTTTTAGCAGGGGTTCCCCGAGACAGCAAAGTTATTTCAAGGGCTTCACAGTGTTCAAAAGATTGAGAAAAGCTGCTGTATGCTGTGCTGGGAAAATATGAATGGTTTGTATATTCTGTAAAGTAGTACATTTTGTGAACATAATGTAAATAAATAAGTATACCATCTAACCTCTCCACTTGCATTATATTTAAGTGACAGCTTTACTTGAAATCATTAGTGAGTTCAAAAACAAATTCCATAATTTATTCCAGCTTGTTTACCTTCCAAAAAAAGATTGACACAGTCATCATTTTCAATTTGCAGTGTTCCTTGCTATGTGACATTCTTAATGTATTATTAGGAATATATATATATATATATATATTGTTATGTAAAGCAAAAACAAAAAAAAAAAAAAAAAAAACAACGCAAAGGAATGTTAAGTTGCAATGTAGGACTGTTACACGTATCACACATGAAACCAGACAGAAACACATACATTTGGATTCCAAATAGAAAGTTGTTGAAAAGAGGATATGTAATAATTCTTAGAAGAGAAACCACCGGCAAATCCTATCATTTATAATGCACAATTCTGAGATCCCTTTACGCTGGAAGAAAATGATGATGCGTCTTTTCCAAGCAATGTATCTCTTTGTAGGCACATTGGTGAGTATTGAGCGTTCCTGAAGCTGTCTGGATGGAGGGTGGAAGGAGCAGTCCCTGCAACATAAATGACAAGAGTGACACACAGCTCAATACCAGGACAAATAAACAACGTGCAATTATAGGCAGTATTGACAGGCGTGCGTGATGGACATGTGGGCCCTGGTCTTAGGTGACAAAGTTTTGTCAGAAAGGCATCAGACTTTGACTTGTTTAACATGGACCTTTCATTATGTTTTGCAAGTCTGCAAGAATTTATTCCTCATATGTAACAATATACAGCATAGTTACATCATTAGTTACATAGTCAGGTTGAAAAAAGACATAAGTCCATCTAGTTCAACCAACAGAAAAAAATACAGAGAATAAATAAATAGAAAAATAGAAATAAATAGAAAACCTTCAAATACAAAATCCTATACCCATTTCTGGGACAACGTCAACCAGTACCCAGGGCAAAGAAGGGAAACTGCACCTCCTGGCTCTATGGGAGAGACCCCTGCTCTGGAGCACAACAGCTCAGCTTCCTGGCAGACGCTCCTTCTGCACTGAGGGCACACTGCCACTTGTAAACACAGAAGCTGGCACAGGAAGCCAGCTTCTGTGTTTACAAGTGACAGCAGGGAACACAGGACTAGTGTGGAGTGGCAGTACTGCCATAGCCTACATCCAGAGCAAGTGCCCCTTCTGCCCTCCACCTAATCCCGGCCCTGCCTATGCCAACATGGTCCAATTTACTCCAGTGGGGAAAAATAAGTTCCTTCCTGATCCCCCAGAAGGCAATCAGATATATCTTGGCTCAACAATCTCTGGTGTTATTACCTCTAAATATTAATATCCAGTTACTTTTTGTGTATTTAGGAATCTATCCAGCTCTTTTTTAAAACAATTTACTTGACTGTCCAAAACGAGTTCTTGATATAGTCTATTATTTCTCCCAAAAGCTGGAGATTTTATTATTAAACAGCCATCCTTGAAATTCAGTAAACTTTGCCTTGGCTGAGATGATGTTACTTTTCTGCTGCAGGTAGGGCGAAGCATTTTCTCAGTCTCCTCACCCCTTGTGATCAGACTGCAATATTGAAACCTTGTAGCATATCACAGTGTGAGAGGCTGCAGCAGAGGCTGATCAGTGCTGAACATTTTTTTAAGCACAACCAAGAGCGGCACATGCTTCTTGATTTGTAGGACTGCGCAATAATAGAATTGGCATCTTGCGAACATAGCAGTGGCGGCCCGTCCATACGCCCGGCCCCTATTCTCCATGCAGGGTGCCGGACGCATGGATTACAATGGGGGGGGGGGTTTGAAGCAGGTGATTAGAGCCTGGGGCTCGAATTGGCTTCAAAAAAGGGTGGGTGCAGAGCACTACGCCCCGAGCCCACCCAGGTTTGTGACAATAGAGCATTAATATTCACTACTGTCTTCCTGATTCTCCTCCTGGGCAATCACGAAGCTTGTCCTGAGACCCAATTGGCCAGGGAGTGTTAGGACTCGATCACTACATTCCCATCTGTCTACCGCAGGGGGTGGGGGTCGATCACCGCCTTCCCATCCATCAGTGAAAGCCGTCCGTCACTATTGAGCACCGGCTGCCACAGGAACATAGTGCAGCACAATTTACTTTTTTGTCAGGTCAAACAATGAGAAGCAGCAGCTGAGGAGCCATCGCTTGTATACACAGAGCCAAAAAGATAAACTTATAATTGCAAGAAAATGTTGGCCATATCTTAATACATAAATCCCAGCTCTAGTTGCACCTACTGTATCTGGTTACCTGTGTACCTCCATTGGTTTCAACACTGGTGTATAGGATGTCTGTGTCTCCCTGATGCGCATCATGATTCCACTGTCATTGCATCAGTTGAACCATGATGTGCCACTACACGCTTCGTCACTTTTGAGTCCTGTAGTGACATTGGGGTCGCAGGATGGAGCCATGATATGTAGCATGAAGCACAGGCTTCCAATATTTCTAAATGTGTCAAATTTGAAAGAGAATGATGGAGGCTGCAGTGCTGGAGTGGAGGGAATGTAGGACACACGGACCATCAGAGAGGTGAATATTAAAGCACTTCAATTACAGGGAGCTTTCATGTATGTATTGGAGAGATATCCAGAACATGTTTTTTATTTTGCCCAGACCTATGGTAAAATCCCTTTTGGCTTTCAATAATGTGCATTTTTTTAATAAGAGTTGATGGGAAGAGTTTGGCAACAAATATATAAATCCATAATAAAGATTCAGTAAAATTGGCGCTAAGGGGAGCATAACTGAAAGTTGTTGTTATAAAAAGGTGTTCGTTCTCTAGTAATTCTCAACAATGCAACTCTGAAATAAAAAATTGTTGCTGCTGTGATTTAAGTTTCATTAGTGGAAATGATTGCTGCTTGCACAACGGGACGCGTCACTGTTATCTAGGATGACAAGCAAAAGCCATGCAATTGCATTATAATGTGCGAATGACGGCAGAGCCCAATGGCCTGGGCAGCACTTGACAGTACTTTATATTTGATGAAGACACTTCTATTGTGCTGTACCCTATTTGAAACCCCACAATTTACTAGAGTCTACACATACAGTATCTCACAAAAGTAAGTACACCCTTCACATTTTTGTAAATATTTTCTTATATGTTTTCATGTGACAACACTGAAGAAATGACACTTTCAGTGAGTGTACAGCTTGTATAAAAGTGTAAATTTTCTGTTCCCTCCAAAGCACTCAACACAAAGCCATTAATGTCTAAACCGCTGGCAACAAAAAGTGAAAATGCCCAAATTGGGACTAATTAGCCATTTTCCCTCACCAGTGTCATGTGACTCGTTAGTGTTACAAGGTCTCAGGTTATGAAACTAGAGCAGGTGTGTTAAATTTGGTGTTATCACTCTCACTCTCTCATACTGGTCACTGCCCCTTCATGGCAAAGAACTTTCTGAGGATCTGCAAAAAAGAATTGTTGCTCTACCTAAATATGGCCTAGGCTATAAGAAGATTTCCAAGACCCTGAAACTGAGCTGCAACACAGTGGCCAAGACCATACAGTGGTTTAACAGGACAGGTTCCACTCAGAACAGGCCTCACCATGGTCAACAAAAGAAGTTGAGTGCATGTGCTCAACATCATATCCAGAGGTTGTCTTTGGGAAATAGATGTGTGAGTGCTGCCAGCATTGATGCAGAGGTTGAAGGGGTTGGCGGTCAGCCTGTCAGTGCTGAAACCATACGCCGCACACTGCTTCAAATTGGTCTGCATGGCTGTCATCTCAGAAGGAACCTTTTCTAAAAATTATGCACAAGAAAGCCCGCAAACAGTTTGCTGAAGACAAGCAGACTAAGGACATGGATTACTGGAACCATGTCCTGTGGTTTGATGAGTCCAAGATTAAATTATTTGGTTCAGATGGTGTCAAGCGTGTGTGGCGGCAACCAGGTGAGGAGCACAAAGACAAGTGTGTCTTGTCTACAGTCAGGCATGGTGGTGGGAGTGTCATGGTCTGGGGCTGCATGAGTGCTGCCAGCACTGGGGAGCTACAGTTCATTGAGGGAACCATAAATGCCAACATGTTCTGTGACATACTGAAGCAGAGCATGATCCCCTCCCTTCGGAGACTGGGCTACAGGGCAGTATTCAAACATGATAACAACCACAAACACACCTCCAAGTTGACAACTAGCTTGCTAAAGAAGCTGAGGGTAAAAGTGATGGACTGCCCAAGCATGTCTCCATACCTAAACCCTATTGAGCATTTGTGGGGCATCCTCAAATGGAAGATGGAGTAGTGCAAGGTCTCTAACATCCACCAGCTCTATTATGTCCTCATGGAGGTGTGGAAGAGGACTTCAGTGGCAACCTGTCAAGTTCTGGTGAACTCCATGACCAAGAGAGTTAGGGCAGTGCTGCAAAATAATGGTGGCCACACAGAATATTGACACTTTGGGCCCAATTTGGACATTTTCACTTAGGGGTGTACTCACTTTTGTGGTGAGCAGTTTAGACATTAATGGCTGTGTGTTGAGTTATTTTGAGGGGGCAGCAAATTTACACTGTTATACAAGCTGAACACTCACTACTTTACATTGTAGCAAAGTGTAATTTCTTCAGTGTTGTCACATGAAAAAATAGAATAAAACATTTACAAAAATGTGAGGGGTGTATTCACTTCTGTGAAATACTGTATGAGCAATAAGCCTATGGTCCTTCAGCTTTTAGGGCTTGTTCATGCGTGCTTTGCTCTCTGAAGAACAAGATTTAATCATGGAACAATGCAGGGAAAAGTTTGCCACAAAACAACACAACTCTCATTCTATGATTCTAGATTACTGCTTGGACTTTACATCTAAATACTGTCAAATTTGCCACAACTTCTTCCACCATGTTCAGGTGATTACTTTTATTCCTTCACATGATATAAAGACTACATAGTTTTCTTTAAGGAAAATGCAATAAATGATATGAAAAAAATAGCACCTAAAAAGAGAAGTTGGTTACAAATGACATGGAGAAAGCAACTGTACTAAATTGATTCTTTCTTGTTTTTACAAAGGAAAAGGAGGGCTATAGTATCAACACTGGATCATTAGTACCGCATCAAAGAATGTACCCTTGTGGCAAACAGAGGCCAGTGACCAAAAAAGACAAAAAAAATTTAATGCAAAAAAATCACCAAGACCGGGTGGCTTACACTCAAGACTCAAAACGTTCTTGTCCACCTCTAGGGTATGGATTGGGGAACCTCTACCCTCCCCCTGTTAAGGACTATATCCAAGAATTTGCAAATGAAAACATTAACATTAGTATTAATCAGCATGGATTTATAAAATATAGTTTTTTCCAGACCAAGGAAGTGAGCTGCCGCCTAGATAAAGGAAGGCCTGTGGATGTGGTGTATCTGGATTTTTCTAAAGCATTCAATACTGTTCTCCATAAAATCTTAAAAGAGAAGTACAGCCTGTCAGGAGCCTTGCCCCCCGGGGGGGGGGGGATTCTGAGTGGAGTCCTACTTCTTTGGGAGGTGGACTAGGGACACCCTTAAGTGCACCTTTTTGTGTGTGCTTTTTGTTCCCATGCCCTATTTTTGTATACTTACAGGTGTTTCATTTTTGCATACCACCGTGGGTTCAATAGAAGAAAGATCTCCTACCCACAACTCATTGGCCCAGCAATGACAACTGATTTCTGGGTTTGGACTGAACCTGAGCTCATCCTAAATGACAACGGTCGCCCAATAAAAAGATTACAAGTGGACATGTCACAAGTCACAACCCATTGCTCAGGCATGGTCTACTGTTGTCACTATAAGGGATTCAATCCTGGGCAATAATGTGCAGACAACGCTAGAACCATGTGGATAGGAAGTGGCTAAAGATGGTGGAGGAGATCAGCAGTACTGAGATTAAAAAAAGGATGAAAAGGTGGAAATTAAATTATTACAATAAAAGGCAATTTTTATGATACACAGTGCTTTGGCCATCTCAATGGCACCCAATTAGGGGTTAGATTTACTTTATGTTAATAAGATGTGCTAAATTCATAAAATCGGTTGATGTCCACTTGGCACACAGGCTTTTACATAATAAACTGTGCAATCCCAGCACCTCCAGTTCTCAGCTGCTACTGCTAACCAGTATTGATTTTGGAAGCATCTGCCGTCCCTCAATTCACAGATACCTTTTATGTTGCAGTGTAGACGGGCAGCCGAGCGAGATTGTGCTGAACATGCTACAAAAAAAAGATTTCAGTCTTCAGCAAGTCTTTAGGGTTTAGCAGGCTGAAATTTAATGTGGATCATTAGCCCTTTTTTACCAAGCACCCTGACTGTATTGCCAGTCCTTAATGATACAAGGCAGAAGTAAGGGGGGATTCAGCTGCTGGGCAAACTATGTCAGTCGTGAGAGAATGCAACTGCCAATGAGGTCTGTGTGTTTGAGGTCATTTAATTTTGGATCCTGAGAGGGAAAACATTTCACTTGCAGAAAAAGCCAAATACGAGCTCACTTCTATGACTGTCTGCAAGTTCACTGGCTTAGAGCAGTTTATTTTTCTTTTTCTCCTATCCTGGATCCAAAACATTTAACCCTTTTGCTGTCAGAGCAATGTTACACCTGAAGATAACTTAAAACCCTCAAAACATTATATGTTTTCTAAAAAGCAGAGACTCCAGAGAATAAAATAGTAGTTGTTAAACATGTGCAATTCGTTTGACAACGAATAGAAATTCAGACAAATTTTGCATCTTTTGGACATTCAGATGCATCTGAATGTCCAAAGAAAAAAAGAAAAATTCAACTTATACAAAAGAAATTATAACGAAAATAACGAATTAATTCGGCATGATTTGTTAATTTGTTAAAGGTCCAATCAGCTGATTTATTTTGTGCTGGAGGCTGGATTAATAATACTGGCAAAGTGCATTCCTGAGAACTGAGTGAGAAGGGTGTTGCATTTGAGCAGAGGAGATGAGTTTTGAGAAGCAGCAGAAGAGACATTGTCATTGTTTGTGTTAATGGATTCAAAAAACAAACGACTTTCAGAATTCCGAATTTAAAAGTGCCATGTTATAAAACATAAGAAAATATGGGGTACCTACATCCTTAATAGAAATGGAAATATTTGGGTTTAACCACTTCCCGACCAGCGCCGTAAATAGGCGGGGGTCGGGTTTGAGCGGCTCTCCCGGGACATAGCCTGCACCTTCAGGCTATATCCTGGTATCATTTTTTAGAGCTGGCGGTTGGCTATCTAGGGGTAATGACCGATCCGGCTCGGTAGCTGCTCGGTCGTTACCCCAGGGGGCGGGAGGGGACACCCCCCCCTCCCACAGCCTTCCACCGCTCTTCTCCGGCCTCCCGTCCCACCGGGAGACCGGAGCAACGATCCGGCACGTCCGCCGGCTGGAAGGAGACCTGACAGAAGCCGCAATCGGCTCTGTTCGGGTCTCCTTTGGCAAATTCCGGAAGCGACGTCACAACGTCATTTCCGGTTTACTTGGCAGCTAACGGCGCCAATTTTTAAAAAGTGACAGTATTCAGAATCCCCGTTTTTGGCGATCTGAATACTGTGAAGTGCAAAGGAGGGATGGGGGGTCTTTTAGACCCCCCGGCCCTCCACCAAGAGTACCTGTCACCATATATTACTATCACAAGGGATGTTTACATTCCTTGTGATAGCAATAAAAGTGATCAGATTTTTTTTTTTAAAGGAACAGTGCTAAAAATAAATAAATAAATAAAATTAAAAAAAAAAAAAAAGATTTAAATCACCACCGTCCCCGCGAGCTCGCGCAGCAAAGAAAACGCATACGTAAGTCGCGCCCACATATGAAAACGGTGTTCAAACCACACATGTGAGGTATCGCCGCGATCGCCAGAGTGTGAGCAATAATTCTAGCAAAATACCTCCTCTGTAAATCTAACCTGGTAACCGTTAAATTTTTTTAAAGCGTCGCCTATGGAACTTTTTAAACACCGGACTTTGTCGCCATTCCGCGAGTGCACGCAATTTTCAACCGTGTCATGTATGGTATCTATTTACTCAGCGTAACATCCTCTTTCACAATATGCAAAAAAATTGGGCTAACTTTACTGTTGTCTTATTTTTGAACTCAAAAAAGTAAAATTGTTCCAAAAAAATTGCGCTTGAAAGACCGCTGCGCAAATACCGTGTGACAAAAAGTATTGAAACAATTGCCATTTTATTCTCTAGGGTGTTTGAAAAAAATATATATATAATGTTTGGGGGTTCTAAGTAATTCTCTATGTGTAAACACTATGTAAAAACACATTTAGATATAGGACGGCACAGTGGTTAGCACTTTCGCCTGGCAGAAAAAGAGGGTCACTGGTTTGAATCCCAACCATGACACTACCTGCCTGGAGTTTGCATATTCTCCCTGTGCCTGCGTGGGTTTCCTCTGGTTTCCTCCCACACTCCAAAGACATGCTGGTAGGTAAATTAGATGCTGTCTAAATTGGCCCTAGAATATGTATGAATGTGAGATAGGGACCTTAGATTGTAAGCTCCTTAAGGGTAGGGACTGATGTCAATGTACAATGTATATGTAAAGCGCTGCATAAATTTACAGCACTATATAAGTACCTGAAATAAATAAATGTGGCTCTCAAAATCACGGTTAAGGTGATGCTTGTGGAAACATTCTATACCAACTCTGTCTTAACTCTACATGTACATTTCCAACTCTGAAAGTCCATTTAGCCTCCTTTAATCCCAAATATTTCCATTTCAGAATTATGATTCGTTATCACAAATATTCATACATAAATAACAATTATCAGAAAACGAAACTATTGAACAATAAAACAAATTGATTTGTTATAACGAATATCAATGCTCTACAGAAATAACGAATTATCGGAAAATAATTAATGTAATATAATGAATATAACAGAACAAAATGATGTATTTTACGAATGAAAACTAAACAAAATTTTCCACTGTGCACAAGTCTAGTGACAGTTCCAATTTTATTTATGCCATAAAATATGAGCGCAACAGTTTATCAAGTTCAGTAAAAAAAAAAAAAAAGCTAATGTTAACTTTAACAAATGCAACATATTATTTCATTTGGTGATAAAATATAACAGATGAAGTTGCGTCACGTAAATAGATACACAACACGTCAAGCCTTACAACTGTGTGTGCTCGTGAAATGGCAACAAAATTCGGTACCTTAAAGCAGTGCTTCTCAACCCTGTCCTCAAGTACCCCCTACAGGCCATGTTTTGGGAATTTCTCTTAGGCTCAGTTCACACCTAGGCGATCCAACTTCAGGGGTGACTTTCGAATCGATTCATGAGCGATTTGAAAGAGACTTCAGAGCTACTTTGGGCATTACAACGTGACCTGAAGCGACCTCCATGCCAGGCGACTTTGCTTGTGGCCAATCAGAGAAGAGAGGGAGGGGGAGTTGCCTTCAAAAATTATTTTCTTTTTCCTGTAAAGTCGCTTCAAAGACGCTTCTTCATAGATGGGGATCCAACTTGGAAGCGACTTCCATTGACTTCTATGGGCTCAAATCCCCTAGTAGTCGCTTTGAAATAGTACAGGAACCTTTTCAGAAGTCTCTCTGAAGTCGGAATGACTTGAGTAGCGCATGTTAAGACAGCTCCATTCATTTCAATGGGATTTCTGATGTCAGGCGATTTGAGGCGACTTGGGGCGGATCGCAAATCACCTAGGTGTGAACTTGGATAAAATAGCTGTCCAAAATACCAGCCATTGACTCTGACCTAAAGCACCTTTGCAAGATAAAGGAAACCTGAAAACATGACCTGCTGGGGTACTTGAGGATAGGGTTGAGAACCACTGCCCTAAAGGACATAGATAACTGGTTCAGCATTCAGGGGTGTGTCGGACTCTCCTAATTTCTGCCAACACAGAGTATTTTATTTCTTGTTGCAACACTTAGCCTTAAAAAAAAGCGAAATAACAGCATATTTTCATTGTATATGCAGCCTGATCACATCAACAGTGAGGGATCAATTGGGTTAAAGAGATCAAAATAATTATTAGCAAATTTAATGTAACCGCTCCTACCAAAAAAAGGGAATAGAATGTTTTTTGGTAGGACTGCCCATTCAATGATACAAAGCTGTTTATATAAATAATTAGTTGATTAAATAGTTGAAACCTTTTTTCAAATATAATGCAAAATGGAAACATTATGCATCTAAGAATTTCAGTTATATCATTAATGTAATTAGTAATTATCATCAAATAGAAAAATAAATAGTTAATACCTAATTCAAAGTTTTTTTTTTATTCTGAGCATCACTAATAATACTTTCACTGTATGTATGTGTTCTTAAAAACAAAAGTATGGTTGACTTCACTCAGAGAATCCACTACAATAACTTCTACTACTGATAGGGCCACACATCCATTAAAAGGCTCTCTCATTCCCCAGTTTCCATTTTAAAGTGTAACTAAACTCTCTCAATCAACAATAATTATGTTTAATCCTTATGCTGCTAGCATTGGTAAATAGATAGGAACATAAATTTTATTTACTTGTTTATGCATTATTTTTTTTTTTACATTTCTTCAGTTACTTCCTAGTTTCCTGCCTAGGCCAAGATTATGTGATGTACCATATATTCCAAGAGACTTAATGGGCATTTTCCTTCTCTTACGTTTAGAGGAGGGGCTAGCTAAGCACACCCTCTCCCGGCAGGCCTAAGCTAAGGGCAGATGGATTCCAGGAAGTAAATGCTACATGAATCATCTGCCCTTACTCAAGATGGCTGTGGATAGAACGGCTAGGGGAGGTGTCTCTTCAAGTGATTTCTCTGCAAAATAAAGCATGGAGACATGGACAGAGTGGTGAGTCGGCTTTGGATATTAAACATTTATTAAATGGCATTTTCAGTTTGTGCTGCTTCGATGCAGTTTAAAAATGTTTGTTGTAAGAATGTAAGTTTGATTTTTTTAAAGAGCAGGAATGGAACATTTTTCTCAAACAAATTTCTAACAGTGAATATGGTTTTCATTCTGGAAAGTTGTTAAAAGCAAACTTTTTTAAAGTATTGTTAAATGTTTAAATATACTATGGACAGCTTTACAGGCATTTCCTTCTACATTACTTAATATCAATTTAATACAATAATGAACAATTAACCATTTAGACTGTTTTTAGATCCTTATATACCTTTTTACCCAATTTTACCCAACATTATTTGCTGAATGCTATTGCTGCTTAGACATGTTATTATGTATGTAGCACTTAGCCTCCCAATCTGTTTGCTGACCCCCAAGGCAAATAGTCTGAACTTAAAGTGCATGTAAACTCTAAGGGTCCTTATGTCCATTTTTCCTCCATCCATTGGCGGATGAAGAACGGACATACATGTATCTCTATGGGCTAGTGGATGTCAGCAGATTATCATCCGCTGACATTTGTCTCCGCTAAGCTCCATTTTTAAGGCTGCGTTCACACCTATGCGAATTGGATGCTGCTTAAACCGCATCCGATTCACATATGTCCACATGTGTCACATATGTCCAGTTCACATATGTGTGATTCCCAGCCCATTGTGTTCAATGGGAGCGCATCTAACACAGAGATGCGATCCGCACTGAATGGGGATATTTTCCCCTGCTTGCGGCCCCTCCCCCCCCCCTCCAGCAGCTGCTGCGCTGTGAGAATGGACCGGAGCCGCCGAACTCCACCCCTTCTCGGCAGCAGACAGGCTGGAATTCACACTGGACTGGTGTGAATCCAGCCTAAGACAGAAAAAAACCCTATATTTTTTTAATTCCGTTTAATGCTTGGATAAGAGTCTGGTTTGGATTTTGGGGGGGACCCCACGCCATTTTTTTTTTAGAAAATAGATCCCCTCCGAATCTATACCAGACCCAAAGGGCCTGATATGTACCTGGAGGGAACCCCACACCGTTTTTTTTGCGTTTTTTTTTTTTGAACCCCGCTGAGAGCTGATGACTCATTGGTTGTTAAGGATGTGGCATCCGGCTTCCCAGCCCCCTGCTTAGCAACCACCTATATACAGTGTTCAAAGTTGGGTTCAGACACTATTTTTTTGTAAAAGACGGATGTAGGTGGATATAAAAACGGATGTAAAAAATTTACTTCCGTATGCATTTTGATCCGTTTTTTTACAAAAAAACGTGATTGAACTGAAAAAAAAAAATGAACACCCATGTGAAAGGACCTTAAGGCTCCTTGCACATGGATGGTGAGAGGATAAAAAATATGCTAGGGCTGTAGGCACCGTGCACAATCTGCCATAGAAGTAAATGGCTGTAATCAGCCATACTCTTGTAAATGTCAAAGCTTCTGTGCATCAGCACTTACTGTACTGTGTACATGTAAAACTTCCATGTTCTGGAAATAAGCCTTACACACATGAGAGCAAAGACAGCAATAAAAACTCAGAAAAAATTCTGACACTTAACCATTCCACCAAAAAAAAAGACTTGAGTCGGGCTTGATTCTCTACTGCATGGTTCATTCAATATAACTATGCAATTCAGCTGCAAACAGATAGACGAGGGTTCAACGTTCCACAAATGGCTTGGTGAAAGAAATACTGCTGTAGAAGACAACAATACTTCTAAACATACCCCAGCATTTATATCCACACAGGTAGCACAGACACCTTAAACCAATCACCGTGGAATATGTCAAGACAGATGTTAATTGTCGAAGAAGAGCGTAGGAGGTGTGAAAAGTGTGGAACAACCCTTGTGCCTTCATTGGAGAAACAAGTTAAGGATGGGTGGTCCCTGGGTAGGGACAATATGGTTGCATTTGTATTACTGATGGCTAAATAAAGAGCTTTTGAGGAAAGAGATTCTGGTGTGTGGCTTCCATTTACCAATATGCTTAGATGATAAGTGGAGACAAGCTTTACAAGCCAACACTCACAGAAAGCAAGTAAGGCTTAGGTCTGGAGCAGTGCTACAAGTTTTGGGAGGTTTGAACTATTTGTGAAACTACCCTGCTTAGGTTACATAACCTCATCCTTTGTGCCATGGGGTCTGCACATGTGTTAATTCCCTGAATCAGGTGGCCGCTGAAGGTGCACATTTTGGACAGAAGACAACTGGTTTGAAAGGGGAATAAAAGAGGCCATTTGCATCACACTGGAACAAACATCATCGAAAAGGGGTGCGGGATGTGGACACATCTATCTTCCACATATTACACCATTTTACCATCCCTGTCCTGACAATTTGACAACACTAATGTATTGAATGATTAATTCCTGTGTAGACTTTTTTTTTTCTTGTTAAAAGGTTTTATTGAGATAAAATAAACATAAGCAGCATAGAAAGATTATATTTTACAGATTCAGTACAAGCACGGTTGAAACCGCCGGCTCGCTTATTTCTATGAACAATAGGCTTAGGCCATAACCAGTGGGAATAACATAAGGGATAAAGTAGAACAAGTTATAGATCTACAAGATTTGAGGGATATCAGTTCAAACAGTGGGGCTTACACTTCGCAGGCACCCCTAATGGGAGCATACTGTGTCTGCGAAGGAAGTCACGGTGTAAACAAGTTAAGTTTTAAAATAAGAATCAGGTCCTATATTACTTGCATAATGAAGACAGTTCAAGTCGAGCCGGAAAAAGGACCTTGTGTAGTATGGGGTACCAGAATCTAGTGGATAAAAGGAGGGGGAAGGGGGAGAATAGAGGAGGGGAGAGAATAGGAAGAAAAGGAATCAAGGGAAAGGGGGGAAGTGGGTGAGAGTAGAGAGGAGACTAGAAGGAGGGAGTCCGCCCGGGGGTCCCGACACTCCACAACATAGCGTTTTATATGGTTAAGCAATCTAGAGATGCTTTATATGGGTAAGCAATCTAGAGATGCTGTGTGTAGACTTTTTAACATCAAGAGTGAGATTATGTAACTATGTTGTAGAACAGAAAGGTTCCACAACTTTCAAATCTCCCTTCCTGTTCTTGGACAATCAACATCTGTCTTAACACATTCCATGGTGATTGGATTAAGGTGTTTGTGCTACCTGTGTGGAGAGAATTGCTGGAGTATGTTCCTTAACCACTTCTACACCGCCTACCATATATTCACTGCAGCAGTGTGGACGCTGAGCGCGAATCGCCGTAAAAAGCGGCGATCTGCGGAAGGCTGCTAGGGGGCGCACGCACCGTACTCCTGAGGAGTGTGCCCGTGGCTTGAGCAGACCCAATGTCCGCCGGCGAGCCGCGATTATCGGCCACAGCCAAAGAACGGGGAACTGCTGATGTAAACACGACGATTCCCCGCTCTGTTAGTGGGGGCATAGGAGATCTACTGATCCCTGTCACTGGGATCAGTTAGATCTGTTATGCCCATGGTAGCCCAGTCCCTCCACAGTTAGAACACGCCCAGGGAACACAGTTAACCCCTAGATCTCCCCCTGCAGGTTAGCCCTTCCACTGCTAATGACATTTATACAGTAATCAGTGGACATTTAAATTTCTGATCACTGTATAAATGTCATTGGTCCCAAAAATGGTCCGACATGTCCGCTGCAATATCGCAGTACCTCTAAAAATCGCAGATCGCCACCATTACTAGTAAAAAATAAAAATAAATAAAAACCCCAGAAATTAATTCTCATCATCCGTAAACGCGGCCACTTTTGCGCAGACCAATCAAACGCTGATTGCGATTTTTTTTACCAAAAATATGAGGAAGAATATAAATCGGCCAAAACCGATGAAAAAATGTTTTTTTATATTTTTTTTTTTGGATTTGTATTTTAGCAAAAAGTAAGAAATTTGGGATTTTTTGCAAAATTGTCGCTCTTCTTTTTTTTATAGCGGCGATCAGAAATGACGCAGAGG
>BLSH010109271.1:1068105-1090197 GCA_018402905.1 Glandirana rugosa
GCTTCTAATACCCCCCACCCGGGACAGGAGAGGATCCAACTGATTAAATTGGGTGTCCCGTGAATTAAAGATCGAGGTGGCCCTGTGGAGGCCTAATCCACACATGTGTGTTTGACCTCCTATAACAAGAGGTCCAAGTGATCCGGTAAGGGCACAACTATTCGTGGTGGAGGTCTCGTTCACTGTTGGACTTGTGTGATGCATGCTGATTCACTTCTTTGGAGGATTTGATTAAGGACATTTTCTCTGTTTCCACAATTGGATTTTAGTTTGACCACCGTCACTTGCATTTATATATATATATGATTAGGAGTGTATAAGTTGTTTATTTCACTTCAATTTGTGTATACTCTACGGACACCTTCTACACTTATTTTCATCACCTTGGTTTATGTCCTTTCACAAGCGCAGCTTTATTTTGTTTTATTAGGTAGACAATGTTACCCGTGTTCTTTCCATCCTCATCCTAAAGAACATATTAAAATAAAAAGTAGATCTTGGATCTTGGTCCTGAGCCTTTTGGAGGGGAGGGGGTTCCTTTCCCTTGTCATCTTATCGCCCCTTTCATTTTCCCTCTTTCCCCTCTCCTGCTTTCCTACATTTCTGCACTTTCCTTTCTCCTGACCTCACTCCCTCTTTCTCTTTCCTCCCTTACTCTTATTCCCCCTTCCAACTCCTTTGTCAGAAGACCAACACGAATAACCACACCATGCTGCTCCTATTGTTGGGAATCCATTACTTTGCAAGCTGTTCTTTAGCTACCCATTGTTAAAGATCGCCATTGCTTATACTCTAACCTTCATGTTACATTTTGAATATTGATCCACTGCCCCTTTGTGGGCATCACAGCTACGTTTCTTGGAAAACCAAGACAAATTATTGAAATGGAAAAAGACAGCAGAAAAGTAAAATGCATAACTGTGCAGAAGATATGGTAATGGGAAGAATCAGGAAATCATTTCGAATGAAAAAAAAAATCTGACAAATCTGGACTGAAGGTGAACTTAGGCAAGGTTGGCATAATTATGACAAGAAAACAAATGAAAGGATGTGAAGGAAATTTGTTGTGAAGAGAACAGACATAAAAGAGTAAAACCGTTCTTTGTAACTTGAGTTCCGCAATAAATAAAGACAACAATGTGCCCAGGAAATAAAAGCAAGAACAGCTGCTGAACAGAAAGGTTATTATTCCTTAATGACAGGTATTAAGTTAAGGTTTTTTCACAGAGACCTAAAATCCAGATTAACAGAACTATTCCTAAACCTTAGCAAAGACCTGGGCTCTAATAAAAAGGTGGGCAGATTAAAAAGATGGAAAAAAATGTATGAAGGTATAATAATCACTAAAATCTCACATATGCCTTAACACATAAAAGTACTTTCAAAAGTATTCTTTAATATTTTTGTATCTCCAACTTCCATTAAAAATACTTGGGGCTATGTCCTTGATATCTTCCATAAGCAACAAATACCAGGAATAAGGGTATAAAATAATTACCAACTGGCATCGTACTCTATCTACCCTGACCTCAAGGCCACCTGCTGGAGATGTAGACAGGCTTAACGGGATTTGTTGCATGTCTTTTGGTCCTACCCACTTCTCAACTTCTGCATGCGAGTCCATGAGATCTCTTGAAAATTTACAGAGCGAATGATCCCTAAATCACCCGAGTTTTTTCTTCTACAACATAATTCCATTCCAGTAGAGTCCTATAGAGAATCGATATTGTGCCATTTGGTCAATGCTGCATACTCCTCCATATCAGCACTGTGGATAACAGCAGCTGACAATCCAACAGCGGATCAAACAGGAAGAATAGATCAGAGTGATTGAAATCCTTACTAGCTCCTTGAAAAACACACACTCCAAATTTCTGACCACATAGTATTTTTGGACAAAATATTACCGTACAGACAAATTCAAACAAGTCCTTGCTAATTAAATAGATTTGCAAATGAAATCAATTTGGTATCTTGCATAAAGTTTTCTAATATTTTGTGCTAAAGACAATGTGTACATTTTTTAAAATGCAATTTGTGCAATCAGCTTGGGCACCTAAATAGTTCAATTTCAAGATTACATTTTACCAATTATAGATGCTTATATAAAAAGCTAGTGCCTTAGATGGCATGGCCATATAATAAGGGTGGAGGTGTTTTTAGACAACAAAGGACGTATAAAGTAGGTTACATAACAATAAGAGCATAGTAGAAAAGAGTTCTTGTAGAGCAAAGATTACAATGATATAGAAAAGATCGCATTGATAACATGAATAATGCACATTAATTTTAGCTTGTATTCACTGGGGGTTTAAGAAGAAGCTAAGCTGGCACACAATCTGTAAGATTACTAGTGGGGTTGAGTTGAATATTGAAGAGTGTAAATTTATTGCACAAGTCTCAACAGGCTATAGTGCAAGATTATCATAGATTAAACAAAATACTGGCATTGGATTTGCAAGAGAGAGAGAGAGATAAGAAAATGTAAGGGGAAAAGAGAGAGAGACAGAAAAATGAAATAGGATGGGGTATAGTAGGGTAGAGTACTGTAAGGTAGGATTAGGTGACTTGGAGGTCCGGCCCAAGGAAAATCTTGAGTTAGATGTTGGGAAGAGACTCAATCAGAAGAATGCTCCTGTATTAGAAGGAGAGTGGTAGTATCAGTTTGATGACTTTATAGAGACTGTAGATGAGCCTTTCTAAAGCTTTTCTCCCCAGTGGAACCCCTAAAAATAATTTTCAGGTCTCAGGGAACCATTACTAAAGCCAATTAATTGGGGATCATTTGGAAAAATGCCCTGTATGTTGGTGGTCAGTAGGAAGAATGGAACCCTTACAGTGCTGGTCAGCATGCCACCCTTAAAAACAGCTAAAACGATCATTGGTATCAGAAAAAAAGGCCAATAACCCACAGCGTAAGAAAAGCCTTAGCAATCTCAGGAAGAACCCTAGGGTTCTATGTAAGCCTGGTTGAGAATGGCTGCTGTACACTATGATATCTATGGTATGATGCACATAATGTAGCCAGGGCTCCCAAATATGAAAGGAACTGAAATAAGTGTTAATAGTCATTTATCATATTTATAACTCTATTCCCAGCTTCTAAAAATTGTTTATATTGTTCCCTACAGGTTTTTGCATGGGGTTGTAGCTGGTATATTACAGAATTTCTTTATGATGTATTAGCAAATGTTGTAGTTTGGTTAGACTGTTTGCTGTGTAGTAATTTACTTTTCTGTAGGCATTTTTTGAAGAGTGTACTGAGAAGGCGGCAAATGTACTGAAAAAAACCCCAAAAAAACAATGCTCATAGGACAGGTCTACCAAATTTGGAGCATAATTCAAAATATTTTTGAGGGGAATTTAAGGAAGTAAGAGGGGAAGAGCAAAGAACATGTCGATTGGTGATGTGGATGAGTTCCTAAAAGAGGTGGGAATCAAAATATATATGTAGAATGAAATAGACTGTATTTATCAAGATACTTGGTGTTGCTGTGGTTCCAATGAAGGAGGCTGGAATTACTCTTTAAATGAATGTACCCATGTCACAATTATGCAAATCCAAACTAGCATGGCCATGGTTTCCTATTATCGGGAATAAGTGTCTTCCAAAAAACCAATCACCTGTATGTCCTTGTATAAATAACAAACAGCTTTTAAAATCACTTTGTGACGGTAAGGTGCATTGGCTTGTTGATTAAAATGGGCAAGCCTTGTGTGTATGCATCCAAACATAATTTACCATTGCGAATAAAAATATTACCACTTCTATTTAGAGGACAAATATAATGACAATGCTTATGAAAGATAACTTAGCACAGTGCATTGCTGGCATCTCACGGTCACAGAGACAATATTGTTTTAATGTAAGTAACCTTATCAATGTATTGCATTGTCTTAGACAACTTATTTTTGTGTATAGTTTGTAATAAGATATGTACATGTGAGCAATCATGTTTGTTCATTGCATACTGCTTGTGGCTTTGTAGTGCTGCACAAGGACAACAATTAGAGCACATTCACACCCAAAAAGAAGAATTATTACTCATAGGTGATAGTGACAGTGAGCCGGGGATCTTCTCCCTGAACTCGCTGTCACAATTAAAAGGGAAAAATGCTCTGCCCGCCCGACGTCATTCATTCACAGAGTTCTGCAAATGGGAGTATTACAAGAACCTTTGTGACTGTCAGCTTGTAGTTTCAATGAACTACCAGGGTGCTGCTGCGCACTCTGGTAGCTCATTGTTTCTTCCTGTTATTGTGTAACTGCCTGCCCATAGGAGGTATGAGCAGACAGCTCACACTGACAGTCTAAAGGAGTCCTGCATTGCACCCACAATCTGCTATTAATGGGTGGCAGATCGCGGATGAGATGCTTTGCAGTCACCTAGTAAAAAAACAACAAATGCACATTTTTTTACCTGCAAAGAGATGTGCATTTATTTATTTATTTTCACAAAGGTGAACTTATCCTTTAAATATGCTTTAAGAAAGAAGGGAAAGTGAATGTCTCCTTTCCTATCATGGATCCCTTGGATCATGATTTTCACCTTATGATGCAAGTGGTTCCATTGTCGGTTACAATACAAAATCAAGACACAATAGGAAAAAAAGATACAAATGACAGCTTAAGTATTGCAAAGATAACACTGGAATGCCAGCAATGGGATATACTCAACATGATGGCAGTTTCTCTTTAAAGAGAATACTTCAAGCCTAAATGAAGAAGGGAGAAAGATATAAATATACTGGGCTTCTTCTGGATTTTAGTGAAAATGAAAAGCCGGAGATGACTCCTGAAACCTTGCAAGCATTATTATAGCACTGCTAATGGAAAATGTGATAGAAATCTTGCTGGCACAATACAAAATAATGCAGCAGCCAGACTGCCTCATGGGAAATTTCCTTGGGGTTGAGTTCTTAAAGTTCTGTGCTTTTCCGGACATCATACCTTAGCTCTGCAAGATAGGCAGTTATATGCAAGTCGTGTTTTTCATTTGTTTTAATGATCATTAAAAAAAAGTCCAACTCCGTGCCCTACCTGTAGAACATAGCAGATAGATGAGGACAAAGAAGTGACCTGTTGCAAAGGTCTTCCTTTCATTATTTGAACGTCATCAATTTAATTATGATCAGGCTGAGCATGTGCTGTGACCCTCAGCATTTAGCTGATCTTTGCAATTATGAAAGAAAACAAAGCAGTAACTAAGAAGTAATTCTAACCATAGACTGTGCAGCGAATTACATGAAATTATATAAACAGATGCACCTCAAGAATGTCACGGTGGTTTATGGCAGCCATAAAGGCCCTATTTTAATGATTATCTGTTGGACTAAAAAGACTATGCCCTTAATGGGAAAAGTGACAGATTGTCTTAAAAGAACAACCCCTATCCATTAATACTCAGATTCACCACATTTCTCCACCGCTCCATTCCTCCATCGTGGATGGGATTCCAAACCCTGAGTAAGATCCATGATGGATGGTGTTGACGCTTATACAGGGTTAAGGACATCCTTCCTTTCCTCAGTTGACAGTGTTTGGGTCTGATGACTGGCCACTCAAAATCCATTACTCTGCCATGGGAGAAAAGGTGGTCAAATTCTCTACAATATACTCAAGTACCTGGTATTTTCCAAGGTACCCAGTGGAATGGTAGTGGAGCATGTATTAAAATATATCAGCAGGCGGGATGCCATTTTTACAATGAATGAGCAAAGTGACAAAGCCCCTAAGGTCACACTAGCCCTTCCAGCCAACCTGTCCCATAAGAAAGAGAAGTGGTTCAAATGATTGACAGATGTCCCCCAGTGTAACCCTACAAAATATGCAATCACTTGTATACAATGTATAAACATTAGTAATATAATTTAAAGGCTGACTATCGTGAGAACTGATATTTCTACATTGTGCTTGAGCTGGTTCACATGCTGCTTTCTCCATCATAAATTCCAAGCATGGCTGCTGTAGCCATTACAAAAACTATTTATGGTGCTATGCTCTCATGATCATCTATCCAAAGTCAGGAAGATGCAAGAGAGCCACATCTTCATTATAGCCATGTGAGAGCAGGTGGAAAAACAGCTAAAATGTTGTACTTAATATCCTTAAGAGGGGTAAGATCAAACCAGTGTCCATCAATAAATACAATATAAGCTGTGGGTGGGTTGACTCTTGAAAAGTGGTGACAGCCTTTATAGAAAAGCATCACATTTAAAAAATAAGTCCTTATTTCCTGAACACTTAAGCCCTAATTGTTATCTTCTTGGGAATCTGGATATTGTGGAAGCACTTGCAAAACACAGAGAAAATTGTCAAAGAGACTAGAGTAAAGGCCCATAGACACGGTCCAAAGGTTGGTCAACAACGGTCGTCCACCAACCTGTTGGCCGATAATCCGATCGTGTACGCACATGATTTTACAGCCGACAGAAGTTGGATGACAAGACTAGAAGACTTGTGTTGGCCAACAAGGAGTTGACCGATTGTTGACTCGTGTGTGCAGAAGTTGACCAACCAAAAGTTGGAAGTGCAAACACGCATGCTCAGAATCCAGGAAGTGTTAGGTCATGTAACCTGTGTTCCTAATTCACAAATCACATTCACCTGAACTTCCTCATTATACGCTCGTAACACATCACTACGTTTGGCTTTCTTGGCCAATTACGTGCTTCACGTTAGTACGCTAGACCAAACCGCCGTCGCCCAATTTGGGAAAAAGTTGGACGTTCGGTTGACCAACCATCGGCTCATGTGTACGCGGCTTAAGACACTGCACTACGGAATAGAGGTATTGACAAGAAACATTGAGACCACAAACTATGTTTTGCACCAGGGGAATTACCCCATAGTCTTGTATCTTGATACTGTATGACATGCTTGTTACTATGGAGGTTGAAAAATGTGAGATTCACTTGGTCCACATTAACCAACTCTTGTACCCTTGTTTGATATTGACAATCAGTCAGACTCTAATTTCATTGCCAGTATTTCATTATGACATTATTTAGCCAAAAAGCAAATGGTATGTAAACTTTGACACTATTACTTACCTTATTGCAATAATGTTGTTATACCGTATAAACAAACCATCTATGGAGAATTCTATCACCTATGCAGGTCATAGGGCAAGGAGGCAGAGAGACCTGCAAAACAGTTCACCTCTGGGGAAGAAATGGTGGGGTAGTTGAGCTTACTAATACAATCAGTGGAATTGGCAGTATTTACAGATATTCAATTAGTTTTTTTTCCTAAATACAAACCACAAATTTTAAACCATGACTCCAACCTGGTAATTGGCAACTTACCCCACTGGTACTTAGAAACATTAAATGTAACCTTTCAGTTATGAACAAAACTCCCTACCAGCAAGTGAATGTATTTTTATTAGAGCACCAACATAGTTTAGTAACAGCCGTGAAAAAATATTTTAATGTGAATGAAAAAGTATCACATAAAGTGCTGAACAGTGTTGTCTCTAAGGACAGAAAGCATGTGACCAACCCATCCATGTATCAAAATTCAGCCAGCCCCTGCTGAACTAGCCACATTTCAATCCATGTATAGCCGGTTTAAGGGGATGTTTTACTAAAGGCAAATAGGCTGTGCACTTTGCAATCATGTGTTTTCTGTCCTAAGGGTCAAAACAAATTTACATTTTTTTTCAATCCCTGATCTCAGACATGTAATTGAATGGCCTTGACTACTTCTGTCCATGTCCTCTGATGCACTCACACTAGAGTTTTGAACAGCAGGAAACAGGATCCAAGAGTTGGCACAGCCTTGACCTCTGTTACGACAAGCAACCAGTATCAGAAGGCCCCCCAAGTGCACAGAAAACAATATAAGCCACTTCTTTTTGACAATCACTTATATGTAAATTGTAGGAGTTTATATCTCTTTGCATGAGTGAGACTCACTCCGTTCAGAAATCCAGACAATCATGGTTCCTAAATTGTATATTTCTTTTGTACACTGGGAAAAAAAAACTACAATTTGCCAATTTACGTCTGTTAAGTCTCCAGGGCACCCTCTAACCCAGTTAGCCACACAGGATTCTTTTTTTTTTTTTTTCAACCAGTGGGTGGATAGGGGAATCCTTACCATTGTGGTACTGTATTCAGACAGTGAGGAGCCTTCCCCACTGTCAAAATACAATGATCAGCATTGTTGGCAATAGCCAGCAGCACTGATCATTTGGGGAAAACCCAACAGGCTGGTTGTACACAAGTTACTTAATACATTGACATGTGTCCAACCAGTCAGCCCATACATGGATAGAAATTCAGCCAGTCCCTGCTGAACCAGACAAATTTAAATCCATGTATGGTCGGCTTAAGGGGATGTTTTACTAAAGGCAAATTGGCTGTGAACTTTGCAATCATGTGTTTTCTGTCCTACGGGTCAAAACAAATTTGCTTTTTTTATACTCAAGGAAATCCCTGATCTCAGACATGTAATTGAATAGCCTTGACTACTTATGTCCTCTCAAGCACTCACACTAGAGTTTTGAACAGCAGGAAACAGGATCCGAGAGTTGGCACAGACATGATCTCTGTAGGACAAGCAACCAGGATCATAAGGCCCCCCAAGTGCACAGAAAACAATATAAGCCACTTCTTCTAGACAATAATTTCCAAAATATAGGAATTCAGATCTCTTTGCTTGAGTGAGACCCACTCAGTTCAGAAATCCAGACAATCATGGCTCCTTGTATGTTTCTTTGTACAAAATTTGCCAATTTAGTTCTCTTAAGTCCCCAGCCCACCCTTTAACCTAGTGCGTTCCAGAGGCAAATACAAACTTTCCAGGTCAGAAGTAAAAGGGTGGAGGCTTGGGTTGGTAATTGCAGAACATTGTATTTAGAGCTTGAATTGGGCACTATTGATGACTCTGGTTCAAAGGTTCCTGGGATGCTTTGGAGACTAAAGCTGGCCATACATGATTCATTTCTTATTGTTCAACCAGCGGGATAATGCTGTGTTCACACCTATGTGAATTGGATGAGGCTTACACTGCATCCAATTCATGTGTAAACACATTGTTGTGTCCAGTTCACATAGGTGCGGTGCATTCGCAGTCCGCATTGCACAGAAAACGTGTGTGTTTTCTGTGCAGTGCGGTGCGAATTCCCAGCCCATTATGTTCAATGGGAATGCATCTGACTCGCAGATGTGTTCTACATTGAACGGGGATTCTTTCCCCCTCTTCACTGCACCTCACCCTCCCCTCCCTGGTCAGCCGATCCGCAGTGAGAACCCACAGGAGCCGATGAACATTGTCGCCTGTCCTTCTCACCTACAATAATGCTGGAATTTGCACCAGACTGGTGTGAATCCAGCCTCAAAAAAAAAAAAAAAAATAGCCAATTCTCCCATCCACACATTAGGTGTATAGGAGAATCTTTTCTGCTATGGTACTGTATTCTGACAGTGAGGAGCCTTACTCACTATCAAAATACAATGATCAGCATTGCTAGCTATATCCAGAGGCACTGATAATTTCGGAAATGCCCAACAGGCTGGTTGGACACAAGTCGATTGATAGATTGACATGTGTACAACCAGCCAGCCCATACATGACTCAAAATTCAGCCAGCCCCTGCTGAACTTGCCAAATTTAAATCCATATATTGCCGGCCTAAGGGGATGTTTTACTAAATAAAACGAGTGAATACAGTGCTAAAGTGATCTGTGCGTTTAAATAGCAGCGACAAGCCATGTGATATAACCACAGCAAGTATAATAAGTAAATAAAGTGTTGCGCTGAGTGAACTGAGTGGCGATACGAATCTTGTTGTTTTGCTGGCAATTTTTTGATCTTACGAGATGTTTTTATGGATGTTTGTGAGTACTCATTCTTCTTATTTTAATAAAACCTTTTAAACTGAGTTACACTATTGGATTCCTTCTTTTCCTCCCGCATTATGCCTACGGGCCGGGACTGGACGGCATATATATATCCCTGAGATCCCAGACCTCCAGACAAAGATACAGAGCCAATTGTATATACCCTGCAGAGTAAGGGTACCTATTTTGTACTCTTCTCACTGGAGGATTTGCATGCTATCTGGTGGTGGAATCTAAAGGAATACTTATGGAGCTGGACTGATTTTTTTATCTTCTTTCCTCAGCTATTTTGGGACTCTATTTTTGCACATATTTAATAACATTCGTTTGCACATATTTTTATCACCTGTCTCATTTTTATTTTCCTTTTTTTTTTTTTTTTTGCACATATGGTTTTATGAATATTCATGGATCAACTCATTAGAATTTTTTGGACAATTTATTTTGGTTTAAATATGAATTTTTTAAAGATGTTATGATCTAATTTGCACTATTTGAATGTATTTACTCGCTAGGTGGTTCACTCAGCGTGACATTTTATTTATTTATTGATTTTTTTACTAAAGGCAAATAGTCTGTGCACTTTGCAACAGCATTTTATCTAGAGTTTAGCAAATGTGGTGGCATTTCACTTTGCAAAGAATACCCAATTATATGCAAGAGAAAAAAATAAATAAACACTGTTTTTGCATGCACATGATTCGATGATGGAAGTCAGGAGAGCTTCACCTCATTCCCTAACCTCTGGTGAAAATTCCCTTGCAAAGTAAAAAGCCTGTTTGCCTTTAGTAAAGCAACCCCTAAGTAGACTAAAAAGTACAAAAAAAGGATAAAAAGTATGAAGGCCCTATTTAGGTGCCTGTTTGTAGATCATTTCATCATGGTATTTGACAGGTAACGATGGACAAAATTCTAAAAAGTTTAATCAGTTGTGGTTCATCCAAACGTCAACATTTCTCAAACCTCTAGAATGTAGAATCTCCAACTCAGAAGTCCAATTAAAGTCAATGAAAATCAAAAATGGATCAACGAATAATGCAAAAATGTGCAGAATGACTCCTAGCAGCTCTGCCTGTAAAATGACGGGGTCATAAAACAGCCTGAGACACAACAAAACATTAGTAAGACCTCGTCGGGAATATGCAGTTCAGTTTTGGGCACCAGTTCTCAAAAAAGGATATCGGGGAACTGGAGAAAGTGCAGAGAAGGGCAGCCAAACTAATAGGAGGCATGGAGGAGCTCAGCTATGAAAAAAGATTAGCTGAACTGAATTTATTCTCTCTGTAGAAGAGGAGATTAAGGGGGGATATGATTAACATGTATAAATACATAAGTGGTCCATATAGTGGAC
This sequence comes from Glandirana rugosa, assembly GCA_018402905.1. Lineage (NCBI taxonomy): Eukaryota > Metazoa > Chordata > Amphibia > Anura > Ranidae > Glandirana > Glandirana rugosa. The sequence goes on from BLSH010109271.1 coordinate 1,079,306, forward strand.
TTGGTGTTGAGTTATTCACTTTAAGGTCATCACAGAGGACAAGGGGGCACTCTTCACATCTGGAGGAAAATAGATTTCATCTCCAAATGTGGAAAGGTTTCTTCACAGTAAGAGCTGTGAAAATGTGGAATAGACTCCCTCAACAGCTGGTCAGCTCAGTAGATTGTTTTAAGAAAAGCCTGGATTCTTTCCTAAATGTACATAATTTAACTGGGTACAAACATTTTTAGGTAAAGTTGATCTAGGGAGAATCTGATTGCCTCTCGGGGGATCAGGAAGGAATTTTTTCCCCAGGCTATAGCAAACTGGATCATGCTTTGCTGGGGTTTTTTTGCCTTCCTCTGGATCAACTGTAGGTGAAGGATTGTATATGGGATTGTATGGTTATATATAATTGTTCTTTTTTTTTTTTGGAAGACTTGTGTCTTTTTTTTCAACCTGACTAACTATGTAACTAACTTTAAAAATACTAAGATAGAAACTGTGAGACCAAGTGGCACTGGCAGTGAAGCTAAAGGGTGCCCAGGGAAAATGCAGAAGCAACCTTTAGAACAGCCATTGGTCTCTTTCTCCCAGAAGCCATTTTTCAGAACCCCCCCCCATCCAAGAAAAGCACTAAATTTGGATTCAACTACCCATATTCTCAATTATATGTCATTCAAAATTCAATATCAATTTTGGACATTAATGGGTAGTTATTATAAAAAAAAACACTTACCAAAAATGTTTAATGTTCATTGTTTTCCGTCCTGTTCTTCAGCAAGTATTTTACCTGCTTCCTGGCAAGAAAAGATATTGATTACAAAATACATTAGAACAACATTACACACCTTATTTAAATCATTTTTAAAATAAGACTTCTGAAACTAAGGGACAGTACAGAATTAAAAGTGTTAGCTCATAACTTTAAATTCTGTTGATTACTAAGGTTTAGGGACAAAATGACTGTCAAACAGCTAGTTATGAAATTTTACAGATTATTTTTTTAAATAGAACACTGAGGCTTTTTAAGTGATTAATGAAAAATTAATGTTTAACATGAGAATTTAGGGGCCTTAAATTAAAAAAAAAAAAAAAAAAAGAAAAAGAAAATGAAAAGAAAAAGGAAAAAGTAACTAGTTTGAGTTCCACCTGTTTTTTATCGGTTATATGTTAAAGAGAAATTAATGAATATTAAAATTTTATTTGATTTATTTACCTTTGCAAATGAAGATCGTTTTAAGGGTTACGCATCCTCTGCCACGGATGAAAGCGACCTCAATTAGTCAAGTCAGAGAGTCTTAAGCTTTGTGCTATTTGTTCCCATCATGGTTCGAAGTTCTCAATTAGGAACCAAAATTCTTTTAAATTCCAAAGTTGCACTAGTGAAAAAATGCTCAACAAAATCAAAACTAGTCACATTTTTTCCAGAAAACTCAGACTCTAGTTTAAAACCATTTTAAATACATTATTTTTTTTCCGCATAGTTTTAATGTGGCAGTTAAGCAAATCCATACCATTTGAGTCCTTTAGACAAGCATTTAAATCCTACCATCATATAGTCAAAGTATGTTTAGTTTTTATACCAAATTTTAAGACAAACCATAAAGTGTTTGTCAACCATTTATAGGTATCAACTTTAGATTTTTTTTTCCTTTTACCGCTATTTATAAGGTTTTTTTTTAGGACAATTCATAAATTACTATTTCACACACACTTTTTCTTTCAAAAGTTTATTAGTATTAAGCAACAGTAAATTTTGCTCAACACTACAGTACATTTCAAGACTTATTACAAAAAGATACGACATTATTTGCAATTGTGATTTTTCGTTTTGTTTTTGTCATTTATGCAGATTTACAAGAAAAAAGTAACAAACTGTTAAAATAAAGCGGCATTAATGTTTCTCAGGATATCCTTTAAAATAAAAAAAAAAGGTTACGCTTATATTAAAGAATGGATTAACATGTTTAGTCAATCTAACTGGTTTAACACTAGTTAATAGTTAATTCATCCTTTTGACCACCTATTTTCAAATACAGACTAGATAACAAGGTTGGTTTACAATGTTTTTGTTCATTTGGTGTTTTTTTTTTCAATGATAAAAAGAAAAAATTGGTTTAGTTTCAGTCCATCCATTCAGGTTTAGAACGGTTTTAATAAAAAGGGAATGAGCTTTCGTAGAAAAAATTACTTTGAACAGTAAACAGGGCTGGAGAAGGTTTAATTCACGTCAGACTGCACAATCAGTATCTTGCATATGGTTGATCTCTGAAGGTTCCTTTTGTGGCTCTTGAAGAAACGGCTTTATGTCTGTTGTTTGCCCAATCTTCTTGCCCTGGTGAACACAATTCATTGTTTTACCAATTTCTAGTTGGAGTTAAACAACTTCACTTCAAAACCATTCTGTTTTAATATAAAAAGAAACAACCACCCCAATATGGGAAAAATAAAAGCCTCATTTGGCCCTCTAAGACTTCTGGTGGTAGTGGAGGAAAGCTAGGCATGACACAAAGTAGATAGCGTAGAGTAGGCACTGTATATCTAGCACTTTAAAGTGGAACTTTACTCTTTCGACCAACATTAACTATTTTTACTGCTAGCATTAGTAAATTGAAAAGAATATATATTATATTTACTTGTTTTAACTATTTAGTTGCTTCCTGGTTTCTGGCCTAGGCCAAAATGATGTCGTACATGCCAGGAGTCTCCCTGGGAATTTATTAATATTTTATATGGAGGAGCGGAGGAGGGGCTTTCTCAGCTAAGCATGCCCTCCTGCCTGCAAGCCTGAGCTAAGGGCATGTGGATTCCAGGAAGTAAATGTTACATAAGTCATCCGCCCTTACTCAAGATGGCCATGGCTAGAAATGTTAGGGGGTGATTTTTTTTCAAAGGGATTTTTCAACAAAATAAAGCACGGAGACATGGAAGGAGTTTTTTCTTTAATGTTAAAAATGAATAAATATAATTTTCTGTTTGTGCTGCTCAGATACAGTTAAGTTCCGCTTTAAGATAGGGGTCAAATTATTCTAATAAGAGACTCAACAGATAAAATACTACAGTACCTTAACATCAAATTAATATAGTTTACACTTTTTTTAATATTTAGTAACTGATTTTAAGTACTATGGAATTGGCACTTTGATCACAATCTTTCATACAAGAAAACACTTTCTGAGGTTTTCTTTATTGAAAAAAAACAAAACACTGGCTTTAAATACATCTTTGCATATTTGATATGACATCTGTAAATTGCATACGGCTTAAACTTTGAAAAGCTATTTCCAATGCAACTGCCAACTATCGAATCCGAAGAAGCTCTCATATGCAAATGATGGCAGTTCCCGGTACTGAGAACTGTCCCTGCCCCTATTTCTTCCTTTGCATTCATACTAACCTATACAACACCATATCGATGGGTCAATAGGAAGGGGGGAGGGCAGAGAGGGCCAGCCCTTGATACTACGACTACTAGTAAGATGTTGACATTTGTATAACAGTGTGCCACAGGATTTGATGACAAAGAGGTTCACGAGATGGCCTTCAAATGCAACAGCAAACATCACCTATGCCTGTATTTGATTGCTAGGCATTTTACAAGTTTTCAGATGGGACAGGTTTACTTAATGCAGCATACAGCAGTTTGAAGCCAAATTTAACAGAAGGGATACATGGGATGTAAGTAGGGCAAAAACACCAGTTTGACTTAGAGGAGATTAATACAGGGACAGGGCACAAGATATGTCCTCCAGCCCAACTATTAGTAAAAACAGGAAACTGGATATGCTTAGCTCCCATATTTGTGGATACATAGAAATGTAAGCTTGTTTGTTCAGGATGTTCATCAGATTCATCCTCATGTCTTCTCCCATTGAAACTTCATCAGAAAAAAAATGTGAAAGGAATTTTTCCACATCTGGTGACACCTTTTCTGGTGACTAGAGTTGAGCGAACCCGAACTATAAAGTTCGGGTCCGTAGCGAACTTTCGGGTGTCCGTGTACCGAACCCGAACGCTTGTGAAAAATGTTCGGGTTCTGGGTTCTGGTATTTTATCACGCATGTTGAATAGCTGCAGGGCAGCCAATCAACAAGCGTTTCACTGGTTTTCCCTAGAAGCCATCACAGCCATGCCTACTAATGGCATGGCTGTGATTGGCCAGTGCATCAAGTGACCCAGCCTCTATATGAGGCTGGAGTCACAGTGCTACATGTCACATGCTCTCAGGTTAGTGTAGGGAGAGGATGCTGCCGGCGCTGTGAGGGACAGATTGTGAGGGACAGATTGCAGATCTAATAACTAGGTAGAGATTACTACTACTGCTTTGAGGGACAGATTGTAGATCTATAGCATCTCATCCTGCATTACAGAATGATCTCTCATCCTGCATTACAGAACGATCTGACTACAGAACAATCTCTCATGATCTGATACTGGACTAGGTAGAGATTACTACTGCTTTGAGGGACAGATTGCAGATCTAATAACATATCCCATTTTCTTCCTTTTGCAGCCCTCTAGCACTTTCCAGTACTTTTTTACAGTCATGTTTGTGCCGAAAAGTTTGGGTCCCCCTTGACTTCAATGGGGTTCGGGGTCCGGGGTAAAGTTCGGATAACGTTCGGTACCGAACCTGAACGTTTCCACGAAGTTCGACCGAACCCGCCAACATCCAGGTGTTCGCTCAACTCTACTTGGTGACATTTGTCATAGTTTGCATCTTTGCTTAATTTTGAGAAATGACAAGGCTGGAAAGTGAAGGAAATGTCCTTAGTGCAGGCAAGGATTCTAAGCCTTTCCCAGTCTTTGAGAAAATGGTTAGGGTTATAGTTCCTATCACTGCATGATGAATGAATTTCAAGCTAAAAAAGCGTAGAGCGGTAGCCAATGTGGTAATTTCATGCTACTGAGCACACATTTAAGGCTTGCTAAACCCATACCATGGCCATCTTGCCATGCAAGCAAATCTCTCATAGATACTGACAAAAGATCAGAGATCTGCATGTTGTCATTAAGATTGTTTACAGCTACACACTTTTTTTATAACCAGATTCCAGTGACATTACACTCTTTTTATGGAGATATACATAATAATGTATTTAATATTCAATATTTGTAGCTTTTCCAAGTCATTTGGACTGGTACTCTTCTATGGTGAGGGACATTGAGTGTGTGGCCTTTTTGCTATGTGATTAGAGTCAATTTATCACTCAACATCAGGGTTATGAAGAAGAGGTTCAACATAAGTGTCTCCACTTTAAGGGGTGGTATGCACTAACTGAAATTCACTAATTGTAATTGGCCGGGCATGGGAGATATTCATCTGCGTAGATCTGTTTGATTAGGCACAAAAAAGGCAAGCTGGGTGGATGACAAATACTATGGCTCATCCAAACTACACTGAGAACCATCAAATGGGAGCTTTATACATACACCAAAAGTGCAAATGCAGTGCAGCCCTTTAAGTGCAAATGCAGCCAAACTTTATTTTTAGATTTGGATGGAGTGGAGAAGGATTAGAACGCTTGTCAGGTTTTACTGCTATCCGTGCCCCCCGTTAGGGATATTCTCTATTTGCCCTGGCGACCATTATCTCCAACAGTAAAAGTAAATTCCAAATTTTGAGTTGCCCCCAGAACAGTAATAGAGGGAAAAGCTCTCAAATATTTCAATGGGGACACTAGTTGTGGTGACAACCCTCACTTTGGGGACATGTTACTGTTGTGACTATGGGACAGGAAGTGAAGGGAAATCTCCCCATAAAGAGCTATAAAAAGAAAAAGTCTGGGGGAAACCATAAACTTGCTTAATCTCTGCAGGTAGCGTTTAATGTAACATGATAACATGTATTTAGAAAGAAACTATCTTCAAATGTCTTTAACGCCTAGCTGTGTCGAAAACACTCTTATAAAGCAACTGCCTTAACCCTTTGATAGATTAAATATAAGTACAAGCCTGTTCACAGCTTAGTCATGTCAAATTGCACAAAAGTCATGCAAAATACAAAACAGCTAAAAATAAAAAAATAAATTATAGCTGGTATATGCTTTAATAAAATAAATATATATAATAGACTGTAGACCTAAGCTACTGCAGTCTATCTAATATAACACATCGGGTAAAACCATTACCTGACATCTTTTTAAATTATACACAAAATAATAAAAGACTCACCATATGAGTCATATGATTCCTCACCAACTCCATGTCCGTATTCATAATAATCTCCAGTGCTGCAAGAAAGGAAAAATGGCATTCAGATGAGGTCCTAGCAACAGTCATGTTTTAGAGGTGTGGTCATGTCAAAAAGATGACAACTTTTTAGTGTATGTACAGTATGTGTTTCCAGCCAGAGGAATAAAATAGTCCAAAAAGCGTTAGGCCACATCCATCTGGCATGTACACTATACAGACAAATTTTGTGGACAACTCACTATCAAACCTACTATACGGCCAAGAGTATTTGGACTCCCTCCAAATGAGTTCAGGCGTTTCCATTTAACCACTTGCCGACCGCCACACATACATGCACAGCAGGGTGGCAGCTCTCCTGCGCAAAATCACGTACCTGTACGTTATTTCACTCTTCTGGATGTGATTGGACACAGCGGGAGCCAAGCAGGGGATCTGGCGGACCTGATGTCCACCAGGACCCGCTAATCATTCCCAAGAGAGGCAGAATGGCGGTCTGCCTATGTAAACAAGGCAAATTGCCATTCTGCTAATATGGTAGACAGAGATCCTTTGTTTCTGATAAGCAGGAACATGGATCTCTGTCTTCTTAGAGCCAAAGCACCCCCCCCCCCCCCAGTTATAAAGCACTTCCTAGGAGCACATTTAACCCTTTGATTGCCCCTGATGTTAACCCCTTCCCTGAAAATGTCATTAGTACAGTGACAGTGAATTTTTAGCACTGATGACTGTATTGGTGTCACTGATCCCAAAAAAGGGTCACTTAGTGTCAGATTTGTTTGCCGCAATGTCACGCCCCACTAAAAATCGTTGATCGCTGCTATTACTAGTAAATAAAATAAAAATTCCATAAAAATATCCCATTTTGTAGACGCTATAACTTTTGCGCAAACAATATACGCTTATTGGGATTTTTTTTTACCAAAAATATGTAGCAAAATACATATTTGCCTAAACTGATAAGAAGAAATTAAATGTTTTACATTTTTTTATTGGATGTGTTTTATAGCAGTAAGTAAAAAATATTGGTTTTTTTTTTCAAAATTGTTGGTCTTTTTTTGCTTATAGCACAAAAATAAAAACCGCAGAGATGATCAAATACCATCAAAAAAAGCTCAATTTAATTTGGGTACAGCGTCGCACAATCGTGCAATTGTCAGTTGAAGTAATACAGTGCTGTATTACAAAAATTGGCCTGGTCATGAAAGGGGGTGAACCTTCCGGGGCTGAAGTGTTTAATAGTACTGTTGATGCTACAGCATACAACAATATTTTAGACAATTGTGCACTTCTTGTGGTAACACTTTGGGGAAGGTCCTTTTCTGTTCCAACATGACTGTCTCCTGTGTACAAAGCCAGCTCAATAAAGCCATGGTTTAATGAGATTGGTGTAGAGCAGTGGTTCTCAACCCTGTCCTCAAGTACCCCCAACAGGCCATGTTTTGTTAATTTCTCTTAGATAAAACATCTGTCCAAAATACCATGCAATTAAAGCACCTGTGCAAGATAAAGGAAATCCTGAAAACATGGCCTGTTGGGGGTACTTGAGGACAGGGTTGAGAACCACTGGTGTAGAGGAACTTAAAGAGTTTGCGTGGACCCCTACTTTAACCCTACTGAACATCTTTGGGATACCGTTATACCCTGAGTACTTGATCTCACAAATGTTCTTTCATCTGAATGGCCATAAATCACCACAGTCATACTCTAAAAACATGTAGCCTGCCTTCCCAGAAAAGTGGGGGCCAGTACAGATGCAAGAAAGGAGGTTAACTCCATATTCAAATTGACTGTTTTAGAATGGGATGCTGAACAAGCTTGTACAGGTGTGATGGTCAGATGTCTACAAGCTTTTGCCCAGATATTATATCACATTGATCTTCTGCCCCCCCAGCCCCATGATCCAGCCTTGGGTGTTAATTTTTCCTTATCAACTTTTTCCATTCTTACTTTCAAGGCCTTAAAGCCCAACTAAACATTTGTTTAAATCAGCTAGATTCATTTCAGCTGCATCAAAACAAAGGGTGTTAACAATCTTACATTTTATTTTCTTTAGAAAGAAAGTGTTTGAGAGGAGAATGGTACCAGGTGCAGAAGTCCTATTAGTGTGTGAGAGAGAGGATTCAGGTGAGGAGACATACTTTCTTATCTGTCCCGTTGTTGGTTGTGGTGACAAAGGTAAAGGTAGAAGATGGCACACGTGCACCTGTGTGGCTGTGGTGGAGTGTGCTCACTGAAGACTTGCTGGAAGTGAGGATTTTTGGCATTGAGTTTATACAACTCAAAGGAGTGCGACCGATCAGACAGTGGGAGCATTGATGACGATCAGGATCAGGATTAAGAGAGCGTGGAACGATCGAACGGAATCCGCAAAAAGAAACCTTGATGTGCACATACACCAAGCCATAGAGGTGAGCATTCTATGAGCACTTTCCCGCTTGAAGCACTGTATAAAGGAATCCTTTTGGGGTAGCACACCTATCCCCCTGCAAAAGAGGCATCCTCCACCTGTTTGGAGCACGAATACCCATAAGGACTATCTGAGCACAAGTCACTGGAATATCACTACAAGCACTTTATTTATGTTACAAGGATTTTTTATACACATTTGTGTTTTTATATGTTTACACCTGCTTTACTGCGATAATATCACTTCACTAATTCCTTGGTTTACATAATCTATGAAAATGTACATTTTATATTGAAGATTTTATTGGTCACATTTTTTATGCATTTATGCTGAACGTTTTTTATGTATGAGTCACATTTTAAGTGAATAATCACAGAATATTTTCTGCCATTTCACCATTTGTATAATATTATTGAAAGGGTTGACACAGATAGATATCATCTGAGGCTGCGCAGTACCATTCTCCTCTCAAACACTATCTTTCTATATTGTCATATAGTAGGTACAGCAGCAACCTCTCAAACACTATAGAAGTCTCGTAGTAGCGCGAGGATACACCACTATTTTTTCTTTAGAAAGAAGCCACTCTTACAGAGTAGACAAATCTGTCCCCTGTCAACATGCTGGAATGTAGGCCCTTGCTCTCTGTGAAGAAGCAGTGGTCCCTCTACAGAGGTCCAACATGTACCCTGCTAAGTCAGAGCTGGAGCTCTCCAATCAGCAGGGACCATTAGATTCACTAATTGTAGTGCAATAGCTCTGACTCAGTACAGGCAGTCCCCTAGTTACAAATATCCAACTTACAAATGACTCCTACTTACAAACGGAGGGAGACAACAGAAAGTGAGATGAAATCTCCCCCTAGGAGGGGAAATTCACTCCTGCAAAAGTTATTATAGGAATAGGGTGTCTCCACTGAAGCTTTATTACCAAGGTTTGTTTTCACAACAACCCAAAATTTTCAAAATCCAATTATCATTGGGACAAGAAGTGAGGTTTTTTTTGGCTGAAGCTACACTTAACCCCCCTGGCAGTATTCTGGAGTGTGGCTCGGGGTGAATTTTCTGTACCAAGAGCGGTAACCCCAAGCCACACTCGGGATTGCATCGCTGGATCCAAGGCAGCGCTACTCACCTTGTCCCCTGGATCCAGCGATGTCCCCCGCTGTGTCTGCGGGCTGTGTCTTCCGCACAATGCCTCTGTGTGCCGGGCTCCATTCCCTGCGAGTGACGCGTCGCGCAGGGACAGAGCCTGGCGGCAAATTCAAAAAGTAAAACACATAGTAAACATACAGTACACTGTAATCTGTAATATTATATTACTGTATGAAATCATTTCACATCCCCTTTGTCCCTAGTGGTTTGCCCAGTGCCCTGCATGCACTTTTATATTATATATGCCATTCTTTCTGCCTGGAAACTTGAGAATGTCCATGGCATTCAAAAAGCGTCCCTTTACGTCAAACGTGGTTTTTGATCAGCTAGAAAACACCGATAGTAAATAAGAATCATTTGCAGAATTGAGTGATACTGATTTTTGGGGAAATTTATCATCAGACACTGAAAGTGACGACAGCGACAATTCTGCAAATGAGCAAATTTCAGTGTTTTTGATCTAATTACATTATTGAATACATTTTGTTACTATTATATTATGATTTTTGATAATTATTTATAGTTATTTAATATATTATAATTTATGATTTCTTGTTTCAAACGTTATCATACCCGGGTTGTCTACTAGACTCTTGTTTGGACAGATTTAAGTGAGTTATTCCTAAGAATTACAGGCCTACCATATAAAACGCCAAATTTCCATGCAAAATAATGGTACCGCTTTCAGCACCAAAAATCTGAAATAATCATCCCGCCAGGGAGGTTGAAAAATGTACCTGCTCTGACTTACCTGGTTTATAACCTGGGGACCGCCTAAAGGATTATTGGACTTCTGCAGAGAAACCACTGCTTTCACACAGAGGGCAAAGGTTCTTCTCTGCAGTATGCAAACTTTGACAATTTCTGTTTTGATGTATCAGTAATGCATTTAGCCAATTTAAATCAACAGTTTGATTGGGATTTAAAAGTTACTGCAACAAATGTAGTTAGAGCCCAATTCTGCGAAACTTGAAAACTCCTTATTGCAGTTAACTGCTTGTTTGGGTCTTATCTGATCTTACACTCCTCTGTGCTGCTAAACTAATCCCTGCCGAGCATCCCCCCCCCCATGGTCTGGCAGTATAAGGTCATACATGGCCCATAGCCATGTGATGCTGCAGAGGGACATTCCACCACCGCAAATGAGCAGAAGA
>BLSH010109271.1:1090207-1104499 GCA_018402905.1 Glandirana rugosa
TACCATATAAAACGCCAAATTTCCATGCAAAATAATGGTACCGCTTTCAGCACCAAAAATCTGAAATAATCATCCCGCCAGGGAGGTTGAAAAATGTACCTGCTCTGACTTACCTGGTTTATAACCTGGGGACCGCCTAAAGGATTATTGGACTTCTGCAGAGAAACCACTGCTTTCACACAGAGGGCAAAGGTTCTTCTCTGCAGTATGCAAACTTTGACAATTTCTGTTTTGATGTATCAGTAATGCATTTAGCCAATTTAAATCAACAGTTTGATTGGGATTTAAAAGTTACTGCAACAAATGTAGTTAGAGCCCAATTCTGCGAAACTTGAAAACTCCTTATTGCAGTTAACTGCTTGTTTGGGTCTTATCTGATCTTACACTCCTCTGTGCTGCTAAACTAATCCCTGCCGAGCCCCCCCCCCCCCCTCATGGTCTGGCAGTATGAGGTCATACATGGCCCATAGCCATGTGATGCTGCTGAGGGACATTCCACCACCGCAAATGAGCAGAAGATCAGGTAAATAAGATATTTTTTACTCTCCCTTGCACCTAAAGGTGCAGTTAACCCTTGTAGTGTGGATGCAGCGTTTTCTGATATCCTGTAGTTGGGCTTTACTAAATCAATAGAATATGAGAAAATACTTTTAATGAATTTTAGGATAAGTAGTTTGTCAACCGTTATAGTACAAGCCATGACAATAACAATGTATCATTACAAAAGAGAGAACCTGGCATCACAACATTCTACCCTCTTTAGAAATACCAAAACGCAAACATGATTATCACAGAGATGATCAGAGTAACTGCTGGCCCATTTTGTTGCGTACAACCTCGTAGAGTATAACCTACATCTGCTTACAGGACTTCAGCCCTGACAGGTTAACATGGCAGCATCTGTCAAGTCTTAGAATTGCCCATTATAAGTGTCTCTGTAGCCATTTCACTGCCATTAAGCAGATGGCAATGCTAAATCCAAATGATGTACTGCAGCTCTCTGATGGGCCTCACATTTTTATAGTAATTTTTCAAGCCATTGGGCATAAATCTTTCAGAGAACATAAACCGATTAATAGACAAACATTTCTGTTGTGTTACATTGGTCCATACGGTCTTCACAAATGGGATGTGTATCAGAAGATGGCCGTATGGTGAACTTTGTGGGTAATGTCTAGAATAGAGTGATTTACAGCATCCTAAAAACCGTCTAATGCGTAACACTGAATTGTTTACTGAAATTCAAAAGCTACTGCCATTTAAAGATTCTATGCCAACAACAAAGCCGGCTCAATGTGCTCAACGTGGGGATTGATTTGAAGACTTTGAAAGGTACCAAAATTACCTGTATTAGTCTTCATTTCAACCCCCATGTGTCTCTGGGGCCCCCAATGGATCCAAGGCACAAGCTGCACATGGGGACTTGACTTCTTTTAAAGACGAAGCTTAGCTCCAGGACAGCAGCTAGATATATAGATGTAATACATACATGAGGCTTTTTTAGCTAACTAAATATGGGGGCAGTACCAAATGTAATGTAAAAGTGAAAGTGGGCACAACTTTTTTATAAGCATAAGTTGTTCAAATTTTAAATGTTGGAAGAGTAAGTTTTCCAGTAACTCTTCTACTTCTTCTTTTTCATTGCAAGTAAATAATGGATTCCAAGCAGAAGCAACATCCCGTCATTGATTCTTGGCAACAGAGGGGTCCAAGCTGTCCAATATCCACAGAAGGCTACTGAATGTTTATGGAGATGACACCATTGACAAGAGCAACACCTTTTCATTAGTGTCTCTAGCCAATGGTGTAATCTCCGCAAGCATTGTGTAGGCTTCGGTGGATGATGAACAGCTTGGACCCTCCATTGCCAAGAACTCAATGATGGCAAGATGACAGCCTGCACCCCTCCTTCATCATGAACTCAATGATGGCACGATACTTCTGCTTTGAATCCATTATTTACCTGCAATTATAAAAAGAAGAAAAAAAAGGTACTATAGAGAAAGAATTTCTCTTCCAAAATGTGACATTTTAATGACCTATGTAAGTTAATAAAATGTTATGCCCACGTTTGCATTACTTTTGGTACAGCCCACATATTTTTATTTCTGTCCATCCAGTACATTTATTCAGCTCTGGAGCTCAGATTTAAAGTGTATGCATTGCCATGTTTTTAACTTTTAAGTTTTGGATAGAAAATAGAAGGATAAAAACCTCCATCACATTGTTTTAGGCTGTCTGTGCATTGTTGGTATTTCCCTCACTTTGTATGCCACAGATGCTAAAGGGAGTTAGAAGTCTCTCAAAATGAGGAGAATTCTTCATAGGCATTTGTCACCATAAAACGTGTGTCCACTGGAAGATTTCCTCTCTATTCATGTTCTGGTGACAACTTTTATGTTTTGGATTACCCATCACAATTTCTCAATGGTTACCAGTATTAATAAATTGGTGAATCACCCCAACGGAGAAACCAGTAGCAATTAAAACTTCACAGACCACCTAACCCTCCCTAACTCTATCCAAAACTAAGAAAAAATAAAGTTTTGCCTTTACATACACTTCAAACCCTGCCCTTCCTAGTGCAAAGCCCTGACTCTGCCAATCAACCGTCAACTGCCAGGGCTTTAGTGGGCAGTAGAGATCCTGGTATTTTACAGATAAATGGTGCAGTGGGATTTAGCACCAAAGATGGGGCATAATCCTATTTAGGCAGAAGTCATGGCCCCATGTACAGCTTGGGCATAAGTTCCAAGGGGGCTCTAAAGGGATTGACGATGAAGCCATTCGCAGCTACCTGCAGACAGGAGGCGCTTTCACTTCAACAATCTTTTAGGGCAAGTTCAGATTACTTTTTGGCAATAATAATAATAATAAACTTCATTTTATATAGCACCTTTAAAGGTGGCTTCTCAAAGCACTTTACAAGGGAAACGCAAGAAATACACGGTATAACAGGGAATACATAGGATAAAACACAAGTAATACACAGGATAACATAACATAAGGGATAAAGGGACAATTAAGTGAAAGCTTGTCTAAAGAAAAAAGTTTTTAGATTTGATTTGAATGAGTTTAGAGAAGTGGTCTCTCTGACATTCTTAGGAAGTGAATTCCATAGCTTTGGAGCATAGCATAGCTTTGGAGCATTACAATAGGCAATGTGTAAAATCAAATAAATACTAAAGAAATTAGGGCACTTTTAAGGATTGGGCACTGGGCAAAGGTTTGCATAGTCACAGACTGGTCAGGGTGCCCATGCCGACCCCATGTCTACAGCCAAAGGTGCCTATAATGAGCACATGAACATCAGAACTGGACCACAGAGGAATGGAAGAAGGTGGCCTAGTCTGATGAATTTAAGAATGGTTTAAAGTATAGTTCCACCCAAAAGTGAAACTTCCGCTTTAATGGAAGGTGACCCCACCGACATGGCACAATTGGCATGTCTTTTTTGGGGGGGTGACCAGGAACCCTGTTTTCACAGGGTCCCAGGTCCACTTCATCCCCTGGTGCCATGGCTCAGGGAAGGAAGTCCACCTTCCCCCCTCCCTCTCAGTGATCTTCTGGGACACGTCACAGGTCCCAGAAGATACGCCAGCCAGTCACAAGGCGCAGTGTGACTCGCGCATGCACAGTGCGCGACTGGCTTTGAAGCCAAAGCCTGGTGCCCACACCTGTGATGCAGGCGCTGCGGAGAGGAAGGGGAGAGGAGCGAGCCCTCAGGCGACCGCATCGATGGAGCGAGGGACAGGTGAGTGTCCGATTGTTAAAAGTCAGCAGCTACACTTTTTGTAGCTGCTGATTTTTACATGGATGGAACTCCGCTTTAACCTCCCTGGCGATATGATTATGTCCAATTTTTGCATCTCAAAGCGGTACATTTTTTCGCATAGAAATTTGATGTTTTATATTGTAGGCCTGTAATTCTTAGGAATAACTCACTTAAGACAAGAGTCTAGTAGACATCCCGGGTATGATAAAGTTTGAAATAATGAAATCATAAATTATAATATATGTGAAAAATATATATATAATATAATAACTATAAATAATCAAAAATAGTAATATAATAGTAATAAAATGTATTCAATAATGTAATCTAGTCCAAAACACTGAAATTTGCGCAGCTGCAGAATCGCCGCTGTCGTCACTTTCAGTTTCTGATGATAAATTTCCTCAAAAATCAGTATCACTCAATTCTGCAAGTGATTCTTATTTACTATCGTTGTTTTCTAGCTGATCTAAAACCACTTTTAGGCTCCATGCCCGCTTTATCTCAAAAACGACCGTTTTTGGTCGTTTTGGCATTTTTTTTTAACAGCCCAAAAACGCCACTTTATTTTATCCTATGGGTCCATGCACACATGGTCGTTTATTGTCTTTTATCAGCAGTGGCGTTTTTGGGCTGTTATCTGAACGCCCTGAATTGGCGTTCAAAAGTCGTTCTCCTGACCACAAAAAATGCCAGACGCCGGTAAACACCGCTAAACGCCACTAAACGCCGGTATATCGGCGTCTGGCGTTTTTTGCAGTCAATGGAAGCCAATGAAGAAAAAAACGCCCAAAAACGCAGACGCCCAAAAACTCCGCTAAACGCCAGTAAACGACGGCGTCTATCGGCGTCTGGCGTTTTTGCAGTCCTCAATGGAAGCCAATGAAGTAAAAAAAAACGCCAAAAAACGCTGATGCCGCTAAACGCTGCTTACAAAACACTGCGAATAGAAAGTTTTGTGAGCAGCGTCTCCTGCCTGACGCTGAAAGAGCCCTATAGCGTCCAGTGTGCATGGAGCCTTAACGTTAAGGGACACTTTTTCTGTCATGGATGTTCTCACGTTTCCAAGCAGAAAAAATGGCATATATAATATAAAAGTGCATGCAGGGCACTGGGCAAAGCACTAGGGACAAAGGGGATGTGAAATTATTTGATACAGTAATGTAATCGTACAGATCACAGTGTACTGTATGCTTGCTGTGTGTTTCACTTTTTGAATTTCCCGCCCGGCTCCGCCCCGTGCGACGCGACGCTCGCAGAGAACAGAGCCCGGCATTACACAGGCATCGGGCAGAGGACACAGCCCACAGACACAGCTGGGGACATCGTTGAATCCAGGGGACAAGGTAAGTAACCCAGCCTTGGATCCAGTGATGCAATCCCGAGTGTGGCTCAGGGTTACCGCTTTTTGCAGTGAAAACTCACCCCGAGCCACACTCGGGAATACCGTCGAGCAGGTTAAGGAACACAACAGGTTTGAGGTATTGACTTGACCTCCAAATTCTCCAGATCCTAGTCCAATCAAGCTGTGGGATGTACTGGAAAAACAAGTCC
Source organism: Glandirana rugosa (assembly GCA_018402905.1). Lineage (NCBI taxonomy): Eukaryota > Metazoa > Chordata > Amphibia > Anura > Ranidae > Glandirana > Glandirana rugosa. The sequence continues at coordinate 1,095,537 of BLSH010109271.1, forward strand.
AGTCCATGGAGGCCCCACCTTGCAACTTACAGCATATAAAGGATCTGCTATTGACAGCTTGGTGCCAGATACCACAGCATACCTTCAGAGGTCTAGCGGAGTTCATGCCTCAAGGGTTTTGACGGTTGGTCATAATGTTATGGCTAAACGGTGTATATACAAACGCAATTCTAAACCTTATTTAAATCATTAAACAAATAATTAACCCATTAAAACTCAATTTTAGCATCTGCAAATTGAGACAAACAAAATTCTGTGAAATAAGAAAGTCCAAAAAAGTAATATACATAGCCCTTTACATGTTTTAATAAATCACATAAATCTTCCTGTGGTTTAAAGAACCTTTTTGTGTATTGTTGAGTGAGACAATGATCCTTCACCTGATAGCAATCTCACCAGAATTGATAGACCTTTTATTAAATTCAAAGGTCAAAAACAGCAAGGGGGAAGATACAGAAGGTATGTTCAAGGTTCAGGTATCATTGTTACCACTCCATTATTTTTTTTCTCACTTACCAGAGGATTTTGTAACTCATAATCAATGGAAATAAACAGAAAACAAGCTGCTGCTTCAAAGAAACAATTCTCATCTCCTTTAGCTAAAAAATGGAATGCACCACTAGCAGTGCTAGCCATTCTCGAAATCTTGACTTCTGTAATAAAAGGTCCATCAATTCTGGCAAGTCACAGATGGAGGATTGCTATATTGGAGGTATATATACTAAATGCAAATTTCACCACATTTACTAAGCTCTGGGCAAACGTTCCCTTGCAAAGTGAAACTTCCCTTGCACTGCCTATTTGCCTTTAGTAAATCAAACCCACTAAGTGAATACAAAAGAAGGTTCTTAAAGTGTTTCTAAAGGCAGAAGGTTTTTTTTTTCTTATCTTAATGCATTCTATGCATAAAGATAATAAACCTTCTGTGTGCAGCTGCCCCCTCAGCCCCCCCTAATACTTACCTGAGCCGTATCTCGATCCAGCTATGTTGCACGCTGAACCTTGGCTTTCCAGGACATTCCATCCTCATTGGCTGTCAAGCAAAGTCAGTGAGCCAATGAAGAGAAAGAGGGGATGGGGCCGAGTTGGGGCTCAGTGTCTGAATGTATACACAGAGCAGCGTCTCGGCTCAGGTGCTGTGCAAACAGAGCCGCACACACCTGTGCCAATTTAAAATCTGACAGCTGCTGCAGGGAAGAAGAATCCCTGCATACTGGCATTTTCAGGGAGGAGACTCTATTTGGCACCATGTTACACCATACATATGGGTGTAGCATGTAACATGGTCTTAAAGTGGTTGTGAAGGCAAAAGTTTTTTTATCTTAATGCATTCTATGCATTAACCACTTCAGCCCCGGAAGGATTTCCAGCTTTAGGACCGGAGCCCTTTTTGTGATTCGGCGCTGCGTCGCTTTAACTGAAAATTGCGCGGTCGTGCGACGTTGTACCCAAATGAAATTTGCGTCCTTTTTTTCCCACAAATAGAGCTTTCTTTTGGTGGTATTTGATCCCCTCTGTGTCATTTCTGATCACCGCTATAAACAAAAGAAGAGCGACAATTTTGCAAAAAAACCTAAATTTCTTACTTTTTGCTAGAATGCAAATCCAAAAAAAAAAATATAAAAAAACATTTTTTTTCACCGTTTTTGGCCGATTTATATTCTTCCTCATATTTGCGATAAAAAAAAATCGCAATCGGCATTTATTGATTGGTTTGCGCAAAAGTGGTCGCGTTTACGGAGGATGAGAATTCATTTTTGGGGTTTTTATTTATTTATTTTTTTTTACTAGTAATGGCGGCGATCTGCGATTTTTAGCGGTACTGCGATATTGGGGCGGACATGTCGGAACATTTTGACACTTTTTTGGGACCATTGGCATTTATACAGCGATCAGTGCTATAAAAATGCACTGATTACTGTGTAAATGCCATTGGCAGTGAAGGGGTTAACCTGCAGGGGGTGCGCTAAGGGTTAACTGTGTTCCCTGGGCATGTTCTAACTGTGGGGGGACTGCCCTAGCTGGGGAAGGGAAGTGGTCACAGCCTTCACGTAAAGGAAGGCTGTGATCACAGCCCTTCCCCCTCACACAGAGCGGAGGTCCGTGTTTACATACACGGACCACCGCTCACTCGCTCTGGGGGGGCCATCGCGGGTAGCCGGCGGCAATCGAAGCCGCCGCACCCGCTCCCTGGCCCTCCCCGAACACAGTGAGCGCGTGGGCGCGCCTCCGGCGGCGCGCTCACAGTGCGCCTTATCGCAGCCGCCGTCGTATGACGGCGATTTGCGATAACGAGCCACTTTGCCGCCGTTAACCTGCGGTTGGCGGTTGGCAAGTGGTTAAAGTGGTAGTAAACCCTCCTATCATTTTCAGCCACGGAAGCTGCCATCTTGGCCTCTGTTTAGTCTAAAACTGCCATGATGCTGCACATGTGATCAGCTATGACACCAGCCATTGGATGGTTTGACAGTTTGGTTTAGAGTACAACCAATGGGAATGTTACATTTCCGGCACATGCCAGAAATGGAACTGGTTTTTAAACTATTAAATGGATGGGTTTACTACCGCTTTAAGATAAAAAAAACCTTCTGTGTGCAACAGTCCCCGTTTAGCCCCCCTAATATTCACCTGAGGTCCATCTAGATCCGGCGATGTTGCATGAGAGACTTGGCTGTCTTGGACTCGCCTTGGCTGAGATAGCAGTGTGGTGCCATTAGCTCCCGCTGCTGTCAATCAAAGTCAATGAGCCAACGAGGAGTGAAGGGGGGTGGGGCCAGACTGTGGCTATGTGTCTGAATGTGGCTCAGTTCGGGTGCCCCCATAGCAAGCTGTTTGCTGTGGGGTCACTCAACAGAAGGGAGGAACCAGGAGCATCGAAGAGGAGGAGCTGGGCTGCTCTGTGCAAAACCACTGCACAGAGCAGGTAAGTACAACATAACATACAACATACAACACAACGAAAAAACAAAACAAGACTTTAGTATCACTTTAAAGGTGAAGTTAGCCTTTAAGACCATCAATGACACAGTAACAGATTTAGACAACTGTACAGCAACCTGCCAGGTAAAGCATACAAGTTAAATGAGAAGCTCCCATTTCTATTTTGCTATGCACAGGGACAAATATGGTGTTTACAAATCAAACAGAAGTTCCAAAAGCATACGCTCCCATAATTTTATTTATATATTAGTCACCTGCATTTTGCCTTACTAAAACCATTTTAATTAAAAAAACAAAAAAAAAACAAAAGAAGATTCTGTTTTCTTAAGGTGGAAAATTTGTTGCTTCAGTGAATGCCACACATAATTGCTTATATAAGTCCCCAGAGCATTTGGCCTATAAGGCAAAGTGCACAGGAAGCAGCTTTGAATCTGCTCTCATTACGCTAATGAATCCATTCACTAGCAATGAAATAGTTATAATTAATAAGGGCGAGCAGCTGATGCACCTTACCTCTGTACTTGAGAAGGGTAGTTGTCATCGTAAGACTCGTAACTTTGTTCGTCATATGCCGTTCCATAGCCATCATCATATTCCTGAAATAAGAAAACAATATTTAAATTATTACAGCTTTAAATACTTCCCCTCTCACCTCCTTATGTTCCATAATGACCACAGCAGTTCTTACATATCTACTATGAACCTGTTTACAGTATTCAGCAATTACTTTATCATTACTTAAAGCGGAACTTCACCCAAAAGGGGAAGTTCCGCTTGCTTGCATTCTCTCCCCTTCCACTGCCACATTTGACACTTTTTCGGGAGGAGTGGGTACCTGGTTGATGCAATGATCTGAGCCAGAAGTTTGGTCGCACTGCCTTTCCCCGCAGCCTTCTGAGACACATCACAGGTCCCAGAAGACTACGGGATCATTAACAGTGCAGTGGGACTCACGCATGTGCACAAAGCTTCACTGCCAGCTTTCCCTACTTGAGATGCCAGTGCCTGCACCAAAGCCGATTAAGGAATGGGCTCAGGTAAGGACATTGCTGGATCCCTGGACAGGTAAGTGTCCTTATATTAAATGCCAGCTGCTACAGTATTTGTAGCTGCTGACTTTTTATTTTTTGGGGGGAGTCTGAGCTCCTCTTAAAGATAAAAAAATAATACATGGAGGCAGTGTGTTTGGGTGCCAGTGGCGGTTTCCTCACATATGCGCTATTTAGCTGCACTCTCATGTCAGAAGCAGGGCCGGCCCCACCATGGGTCCCAGTGGGTGCAGCACTTTGAGAGGAGCAGTAAATTGAACCACAGCCGCCTCTTCTTCTCTTCTATTTAACCAGCAAATTGAAGGCCAAGATTTGTTTTCCAGCAGTTTTGTGTATCATGATGACAACTGCCCCCTGGGCCACTCCGCCTACCCCTATACTACCCTAGCCTGCCCCTATACTGCTCTAGCCTGTCTATATACTACCCTAGCCTGCCTATATACTACCCCAGCCTGCCCCTATACTGCCATAGCCTGTCCATATACTACCCTAGCCTGTCCACATACTACCCCAGCCTGTTCATATACTACCCTAGCCTGTCTATATACTACCCTAGCATGTCTATATACGACCCCAGCCTGTCCATATACTACCCTAGCTTGTCCATATACTACCCTAGCTTGTCCATATACTACCCTAGCCTGTCTATATAATACCCTAGCATGCCCCTATATTACCCTAGCCTGCCCATATACTGCCCTAGCCTGCCCCTATATTACCCTAGCCAGCCCATATACTGCCCTAGCCTACCCCTATAGTGCTCTAGCCTGCCTCTATACTGCCCTAACCCACCCCTTGGAATTGAATATTATGGTATGTCATATCATTTTTCATATAGACAAGGTGCTGTTGCATGTATATCTGACTTCCTGATAAATTATCATGATATAAAATAATGGATGTGGGGGGCCTTTCGGTGGGCGTGATTTATTTATTTTTTTGGGGGGGAGGGTTGGAGGGGCAGCATTTCATTCTTGGATCCAGGCAGCACAATCAGTCTTGGGCCAGCTTGGTCAAAAGCTTTTATGGACATCTCCTGTGGACTTTTATCACTATGGACTTATGAATCTTAGTTTTGATGTTTAGCTCTGCACCTCTAATCTTTGTAATTATTTTTTAAGAACAAACAAGGCTTTCTTTTCATGATACTGTCTTGCAAAATTAACTTTTTTAATTAATATGCAGTCCTGTGTAAACCATTTACTGTGCTGAGAGCGTGCTCCCTGCGGGCTCCCAGCGCGGTCGCCGGAGGGTACCAGAACGCTCCCAATGCACACTAGAGATCAGGAGCTTAATGATCATGTGACCGCTGTGAAAGCCAATCACAGCAGTCACATGACCTGAATGCCCACCTCTGCCTCCAGGCTTTTAGAACCCTTAAAGGGCCAGGAGACAGTCGGCAGGAAGGGTTTAACAGGGCGCTGGTAGAACTTCATTTGGAATTTTTTGTTTACGGAATTTCCATTCAGTTTTCTAATGGAGTCAAATGGACAATGATTTTTGACCACAGAGATGAAAAAAAAATTGAAGGAGTAAGATAGAAAATTCCAAGATCAAGTGTTAAAAGTAAATAAAATTTGAAAGCATTTCCGAATAACATTTGTCAGATCTCTGATGAAATTATTGAATGTACAAGATCTTTCATACAAAAACATTCTAAAACACAGATATCCATCACTCTTAATAAATTCATGGCACAATTAAATTCTTTTAAAGGCAAAAAAGCATACAGTACTGACATATTTAGGCCAATCCTGGCCTTAGTCATAGCTAAGTATGGAAACATCTCTACCCCCTTATATACCCACCCACCACAAACACAGGTAAGACAAGAGTGATTGTAACAACCCAACTGAGTACAGAAATCTATCCATACTAAACTATTCAATCTACGACTAAGACCATGATTGTCCAGATTGTACTTACTATGAATGAATAAACTTGGACCATTGGATTTATTAGGGAGACCAACAATAGAGTCGGGTGCTTGGGCAATGTAACTCCTTTGCAACAAGTGCATGACTTACATCACCAGTCACCACTCAGTGGGTGAAGGGGAGGGAGAGCTTTGAACTTTCAGGACTAAGGGAGGAGGGCAAACAAAGTATATTTAAATCAGGGGTCTCCAAACTTTCTAAAGAATGGGCCAGTTAACAGTTTTTCAGACATTAAAGGGGCTTGGCTGTGTCAGCACAAGTAATAATTCTCTCTTGTTGGTATCAGTGGGAGGAATAGTGCTCCACCAATGGTATCAGTGGGAGGCATAGTGCCCCATCATTGGTATCAGTGGGAGAAAAACTGCCCCATCATTGGTATCAGTGGGAGAAATAGTGCCCCATCATTGGTATCAGTGGGAGAAATAGTGCCCAACATTGTTATCAGTGGGAGAAATAGTGCCCCATCATTGGTATCAGTGGGAGGAATAGTGCTCCATCACTGGTATTAGTGGGAGGAATAGTGCCACATCATTGGTATCAGTGGGAGAAATAGTGCCCCATCATTGGTATCAGTGGGAGGATTAGTGCCCCGTCATTGGTATCAGTAGGAGAAATAGTGCCCCATCATTGGTATCAGTGGGAGGAATAGTGCCCCATCATTGGTATCAGTGGGAGAAATAGTGCCCCATCATTGGTATCAGTGGGAGGATTAGTGCCCCGTCATTGGTATCAGTGGGAGAAATAGTGCCCCATCATTGGTATCGGTGGGAGGAATAGTGCCCCGTCATTGGTATCAGTGGGAGGAATAGTTCTCAATCCATGAAATCATGCCCCATTGTTGGCATCAGTGGAAGGAGTCATGCACCATCATTTGTGTCAGTGGAAGGAATAGAGCCCCACTGTTGGTGTCAGTGGAAGAAATTGTGCCTCAATGCTAGTGTCAGTGGGAGGCATGATAACTAATTGTTGGTGGCAGTGGGAAGAACAGTGCCCCAAGTGCTATATAAAGGCAAGTCCAAAGCACCTTGGGCTTTTAGCGTGTGCCTCAGATCCTGGGTGCGCCATCCAGCTCTGCTGCCAGCAGCCTGTAAATGCCGAAAAATACAGTAGCTGGCTGGGATTGGATACTTTAATGGGTGGTAACAATCTTTAGGGCTATACGGGCACAGGGACAAATTCCAGAAACACAAGACACACTTTGCTTTAAGCACTCTGCAGTCACATCTCAAGCAGTCTATCATTCCTCTTCTGCTGAACTACAGAACAATTCCCCTTCCCTCAATGTAATGCAGATAAGGATGATGAGGTTTTCAGTAGTTTAGCAAAAGACAACTGGGCAGGGTTGACACTATTCCCTGAATGTTCAGTGCAGAAGAGAAAAGGTGTTGTCAATTCCACGGACCTGTGACAGGTAACACCAGAAAGGAGATCACTAGAGAAAGAGAAGGCTGGACCCAGGGCTGGAGGAAGGGAAAGCTTGCTGTCCACTCTGGAGGCTTTCCTCCTGGGTCTGTGGAGTTTTTCCTCCTCATCATCCCTATGTACTTTTTTGGGATCAGTAGGACTACTCTGCTAGTGTTGGCACCTTCTGTGCGCTCCCTGTTCCAAATTCAAACTCTTTACTGTTTTTATTGAGTCACTTTTCTATTTATTTTCACCTTCAGCACATTTATTTGGTGACTTTACACTGGGCTCATGTCTGTTTTTGGACTTGTCTTGTAATCTGCATTCCTGGTGCTGCAGGTTCATTATGGTCTCCTATTTCAGTCCTGACTCAGCGTGGGCGGCCATCTTGCCTAGGCAGCATAATACTCTGTATTCAGTTTTTTTTGTCTTTGACATCTGACTTTAGTGCCTGGATTTGGCTTCTTCCTTAATTTATGTTTATTTGTGTCTAATTTGTATGTACTTTTGTTGTTGTTTTTCTGTTCCCCCAAATTTTGATATTTAGCCATTATTGTTTTTAGCTGGAACTTTGACATTTGTATTTTTTGATGTCATAACATGTGGGTGGTAATGATGGGAGGGATTTTAGGGTATATATGTTGTGTTACTTCACATGTTTGTTGTCCTGAGGAAGACAAGCTTGTACCTCTTTGAAACGCAAAATAAAATCTTCCCTTTCCATTCCCCTCTCAAGACCCTTGAGTGCCACTCTCTCTTTTGGACTATATCTACTACAGGCTTTGCTGCCCTCCCGATCCCATTTTCTCTCCGATATGTGTGCAGTGGCAACCACTGGATTTTATATATAGACACTCACTGACCACTTTATTAGGTAGACCTGTTCAATTGCTTGGTAACACAAATTGCTAATCAGCCAATCACATGGCAGCTACGCAGTGCATTTAGGCATCTAGACATGGTGAAGACAACTTGCTAAAGTTCAAACTGAGAATCAGAATGGGGAAGAAAGGGGATTTAAGTGGCTTTGAACGTGGCATGGTTGTTTGGTGCCAGATGGGGGGGTCTGAGTATTTCAAAAACTGCTGATCTACTGGGATTTTCATGCACAACCATCTCTGGGGTTTACAGAGAATGGTCCGAAAAAGATAAAATATCCAGTGAGTGGCAGTTGTGTGGATAAAAATGCCTTGTTGATGTCAGAGGTCAGAAGAGAATGGGCAGACTGGTTTTTTTTTTTTTTAAACATGTTTTATTGGTTTTTTCAGTCATTACAAAAATATCCTCGAAAGGATCAAATTGTGAAATATAGTATACATTGCATAAGTTTTAGGTTTAAATGCAAACAAAGTTGAACATTATTTGGTAGCGTTAAGGCACAACCGATGATGAAAGGCATATGTCGCTTATATCGACTAGTTTAACACTTAATATACCACGTTTTACATTCTTGGTTTTGTTTTGTTTTGTTTTGTTTTGTTTTGTTGCACTGTGTCCATTGCTGTCAGCTTATGGGGGGATGTTACTGTGAAAGAAGGGGGTATTCAAGAGAAGGCCCGTCCCATACCTGTTTTGGTTATTTTGTACAAATTTTTTTTTTTTTTGGTCAGACGGGTAAGAGAAGACTGGAGAC
>BLSH010109271.1:1108508-1124295 GCA_018402905.1 Glandirana rugosa
CTCGTACAATGAGCCGGAGAAGAGAAAAGAGGCCTTTGGTTTTTTTTTTTTTTTTTTTTTTGGTTTCCGGAGAAAAGAGAAGAGGCCGAGTAACATGCTCTCGACCCCCCTTCCGGGTCGTGACGACGCGGGAGGAGGGTCCTTAAGCCCAGGCTTGGCCCCTAGGGGGCGTGCTGTATAATACAATAACAAGAGGATAGTACAACAGGACATAACTTTGAACAAGGTGCCATGGCTTCATGGCCTGCCACAAACTGTACTTCAGCTGGAGGGTTTTCATAAAGTTAAAGTTAAAGGCCCCCTGTTGGTAGCCTTGGATTAGCACTTACAGTTTGCTGATCGTTCCACCATGGTGTGGGAGAAGGAAGGGTGGTCAGGTGAACAAGGTGGGTTAGTTAGTGGGGTAGAGGTGCCGGAGATATCGTATTGCTGACTTGCATTATGGGTTTGGCAATTTTCCGGTCTAAGATTGAGCCGGAGGAGGCTCCAACGGACCAAAACGGACTCTCTTGTAGGGAGGTTTGGATGGGCTTCCAGATTTGTTGGTCAAGATGGACGACCTCCGGGGTGATCCTTGGGTAGTTGCCTCCGCTTGTGGAGTCTGGTCCATGTCTGGTTGTAAGGTGTCATTGATGTAGGCCTCTGCTTCCTGCGGTGTATTAAATGAAAGTTTTTCTCCTTGCGGCGTCTGGAAGTAAAGTGTAGCTGGGTAGGCCAAGCTGAACCTGATGTTCAGGTCGTGGAGAGTAGAACATACGCTGGAGAAGGCTTTTCTCTTTTGCATTACCTCTACGGTGTAATCAGCAAAAATTAATAGGTTATGTCCTTCAAATGTCAGCAGGCGGGATTTTCTAAATGTTTGCAGAATTGCCTGTTTGTCCGCGTAGTTCAAGTATTTCACAATAACTGCTCTTGGCTTGGAGCGTGTGTCTGAGGGTTGACCCAGCCTGTGTGCTCTCTCCACCGTGCATGGAGCCCGGATCTTTAGTAGTTCAGGAATGGCCACTGCGCATATTTTGGAGAGTGTATGTGGAGAATATGTTTCTGGAAGGCCTATGATTCGGAGGTTGTTTCTCCTGGCCCTATTCTCCAAGTCAATCACTTTGTCTTGAAGCTCTTTTTGTGCTGTTGTAAGTTTTGCGACCGATGCGATAAGAGCAGCCGTGTCATCTTCGACTGTGGACAGTCTTTCCTCTGTATGTTCCAACCTGGCTGCCTGTGCTTGCATCTCCCTATGCAGATGTTCTGTACCCTTTTGCACTGCAGCTTCCACTGCTTCTGAGATGATAGGTCTCAGCAGCACCACAACTGCTTGTGCAATGTCCGCTGGGGATGAGGGTTCCATTGCTAGGGTGTTTGGCTGCTGCAGGGGTGACAGGGTAGCTGTGCTGTCACTGTGCTGGGGCTGGGTGGATGCAGGGGCTGCCAGTTTGGCCGCGTAGGATGTTACCTGTGGCTGAGGCTGGGGCTGGAGCTGTGCCTGTGTAGCGGCGGCCATATTGGCTGCAGCACGCTGCTTCTCTCCCCCTGGAGACGTCTGGGCTGCGGGCGTTCGGTGGCCGGATCGCTCCACAAACCGGTCCATCCAGGTCTCTGCAGTTAGGGGAAGTTCAGGCAGAGGTATTCCACCGGGAATCGCCGCTTTTAAATGCCGGGAATCGGACAGGGGAGCGGAGCTGGAGTCTCCTACCTCCTCTCCATGCGGCGCCGGAACCGGAAGTGGCAGACTGGTTTTAAGATGATAGAAAGGCAACAGTAACTCAAATAACCACTCGTTACAACCAAGGTATGCAGAATGCCATCTCTGAATGGAGAACGAGCACATCGAACCATCAAAGAAGATGGGCTACAGCAGCAGAAGACCACACCAGGTACCACTCCTGTCAGCTAAGAACAGGAAACGGAGGCTACAATTCGCACAGAATCACCAAAATTGGACAATAGAAGATTGGGAAAACGTTACCTGGTCTGAGTCTCAATTTCAGCTACGACATTCAGATGGTGGGGTCAGAATTTGGCGTAAACAACATGAAAGCATGGATCCATCCTGCCTTGTATCACCGGTTCAGGCTGGTGGTGGTAGTGCAATGGTTTGGGGGATATTTTCTTGGCACACGTTGGGCCCCTTAGTACCAATTGACCATCATTTAAATGCCACGGCCCACCTGAATATTGTTGCTGACCATGTCCACCCCTTTATGACTACAGTGTACCCATCTTCTGATAGCTCCTTCCAGCAGGATAATGCCACAAAGCTCCAATCATCTCACCACTGGTTTCTTAAACATGACAATAAAATCACTGCACTCCAATGGCCTCCACAGTCACCAGATCTCAATCCAATATAGCACTGTCGGGATGTGGTGGAACCCTATACTAACAATGTGTACCTAATAAATATCAAGTTCTGAGGCAAACAGTTAGACAGCCAGGGTTCACAAGGACTTTGAATGGCTATGTATAAGAGTTTATTGAGTCAGGCGGGGTTAAACTCTAGCACTGCATTTTCCTTTTCCTCATTACATTGAATTTTACAAAGTTGTAAAAAGACGTCAAGTTCGAAAATATAAATTTTGAAGGAAATATTAAGAAACAATTGTATACAATGTAATCATAAAATCACTACAGCTACTGAACGAAAGAGATACCGATGGCAAGTAAACAATGTTGTAGCCTCATAATATTCATCTATTTTAATCTGTAACTAGTGATTTGCCCATGGCAAGACACAGGGCTATATAGAGAAGCTGTGAAGCTTTCTGAAGCTGCCATCAGGGAGCCACAAAAAAACAAACAGACAGCGAGCTGAATAAAAAGAAAGGTGCAAAACCCACAACAACAGGATTACTATTGAATTAAACTGAAACAATAAACTGACTTAACTGCCATAGCTTGAATGAAATTTGGCTAGATCAGCACCAACTGGCCAAATTTTGATTCTTCTATGGGCAGGCTGGTTGTACTGAAGTCGATCAATTAGCATGTCAGGTATCTTTGTTTAATCACCAGTGGTGGTTGGTGGGTTTTTTTTGGGGGGAGAGGGGAGCCAAGCAACCCCCCCCCCCCCCGGGTGGCCGGCGGCGTGGTACTACCCCCCGTCTGCCGGACCGTCTGCCGGACTTACCCCATTAGGGTGGTGGGTGATGGGCGGCTCCCCTGCTCCAGCTCTGTCCTCTCCTCCATTGTGGCGGCTTCAGTGCATCTCCTCCTCCTAGGTGCTAGGCATCCAATAGGATTGCCTGTCATTTCAGCCAGTCGGGCGACGGGTCTCAGACCCACTTCCTGATTGGTCGGGAGGAGGATCAGTGTTAGAATAGAACATTTTCATTTGCTATTGTAACACACATGGGTGGGCTGGAAGCACTCTCTCTGTGCCCCGAGCCCATCCAATTTTGAAGCCTATTAGAGCCTCTGCCTCAAATCAGGTGCTTCAAAAAAACACCCCCGACATTGTAATTCATGTGCCCGGTGTCCTGAAAGGGGCCGGATGCATGGATAGGGGGACGGCGGCATGGATAAGGGAGGAAGCCCATGTGCCCTCAATGTACGGGCTGCCACTGCTGATCACTGCCGGCAACTATAGCCACCAGCAGTGATCAGTGTATTCCACTTGTAAGGAAGGCTCCCCACCAGCGGAACACTGCAGGAGGGATTCCTCCATTAACACTGACTGAGTTGATGGGGAAATCAAGCAATCAAGCAATCTTCTTTCCTTCAACCTGTGGATGAATTAAAGAAAATTGCATAATGTATGGCCTGCATTAGTACGTGTACCAGAAGATGACACTGAAAAATACATTGACAGTATACATGTAAACCCAAACTATGGAAAGTTATTTTATATCTGTTTGATAAGTGTATTTTTCCTCTCATGCATTACAGAACACCTCCCCCTATATATATATCTGATAAAGATGAAGATGGGATCTTTAAAGCCTCGTTCAAATTGGGTGCATGAATCTGTGCCCCGCGTGACAGTCATGACTCACACCCACACAGATGCTACATTGGGAGTAGCATCTGTGTCTTAGTTGACATCTATGGCTCTGCCCACCTAGGCATGCATAGAACACCTGTGCGTATCCATGCGGGTAAACACAGCCATCACACGGGGCATGGATTCATACGCCCCAAATGAGGCCTAGAGTGATAAACATGGGGAAATGAGTATGTATTGTACAAATGTTATATATATATATATTTACAGTATATTGTGAAAGGACGAGACTGTCACTGTTGAGAACATGTGGCAGCAAAGGATTTGCATTTGGGATAAATATGACATTCTAGACTAGTGTTTCTGGGCAGCTCTGGATTGGTACATTCAATCCTGTGTCCGGGTTTTGTTAGCCACCTGCAACCTGGCTGAGTACACAGGTGTGCTCATCATTTGGTGGAGGGGGGATTATGGTGTTGGGTTGTTTTTCAGGGGTTGGACTTGGTCCCTTAGTTCCAGTGAAGGGAACTCTTAAGGCGTCAGCATACCAAGACATTTTGGACAATTTCATTCTCCCAACTTTGTGAGAACAGTTTTGGGATGGCCCCTTCCTGTTCCAACATGACTGTGCACCAGTGCACAAAGCAAGGTCCATAAAGACATGGATGAGTGAGTTTGGGGTGGAGGAACTTGACTGGCCTGCACAGAGTCCTAATCTCAACCCGATAGAACACCTTTGGGGATGCATTAAAACGGAGACTGCGAGCCAGGCCTTCTTGTCCAACATCAGTGCTTGACCACACAAATGCGCTTCTGGAAGAATGGTCAAACATTCCCATAGACACACTCCTAAACCTTGTGGACAGCCTTCCCAGAAGAGCTGATGCTGTTTTAGTTGCAAAGGGCGGGCCTACTCAATATTGAACGCTACAGCCTAAGACTGGGATGCCATTAAAGGCAAATGTCCCAATACTTTTGGTAATATAGTGTATGTATATATATATATATATATATATATATATATATATATATATATATATATGTATATATATATATCTATATACACTCCTCACACTTTTGTATATATTTTATTATATCTTTCATGTGACAACCTCTGGATATGATGCAGAGCACGTACACTCAACTTCTTTGGTCGACCATGGTGAGGGCTGTTCTGAGTTGAACCTGTCCTGTTAAACCACTGTATGTTCTTGGCCACGGTGCTGCAGCTGAGTTTCAAGGTCTTGGCAATCTTCTTATAGCCTAGGCCATCTTTATGTAGAGCAACAATTCTTTTTTTTAGATCCTCAGAGCGTTCTTTGCCATTTTGAACTTCCAGTGACCAGTATGAGAGAGTGAGAGCGATAACACCAAATTTAACACACCTGCTCCCCATTCACACCTGAGACCTTGTAACACTAACAAGTCGCATGACACTGGGAAGGAAAAATGGCTAATTGGGCCCAATTTGGACATTTTCACTGAGGGGTGTAATCACTTTTGTTGCCAGCGGTTTAGACATTAATGGCTGTGTGTTGAGTTATTTTGAGGGGACAGCAAATTTACACTGTTATACAAGCTGTACACTCACTACTTTACATTGTAGCAAAGTGTCATTTCTTCAGTGTTGTCACATGAAAAGATAGAATAAAATATTTACAAAAATGTGAGGGGTGTACTCACTTTTGTGAGATACTGTATATACTCCCTATTATGTGATCACTATGAGGGCTAATCATCATAGCCAAGTGATCAGGCAGACCTTGCTGCCCCGTGTCTTAATAGCCCAAGTAAAGGTATGCTGGGGCTGGGCAAGAAATAAAGGTATCAACATGTCTCAATTTCATCATATGAAAAAAAACAATCAGGGTTATTCCTTATTTTAGGATAGTCTTCAGAGCCATGCAAAACATTTCCTAATATCACCAGGCCAACTGTCCATGAAGACCCCTTAGCTTATAGCAGGGATCTCCAAACTTCTTTAACAAAGGGCCAATTCACTGTTCTTTAGGCTTTAGGTGGGCCAGATTGTGGCCTGTGGGAGTAGGAAATGTCCCAGGATCAGTGGTAAGTAAATAATGCCTTAAGCTTGGTGGCAGGAACCAGTAAAAAAAAATGACATGCAAAATGCTCAGTGAGAGGAGGAATAGTGCCCCATCATTGGCATCAGTAGGATAGATGGTGCTTCATCATTGGTGTTAGTGGTAGGAATTATGCCCCACTGTTTGTGTGCAGTGGAAGTTATAAATGCCTCATAGCAGTGGGAGAAATAGTGCCCTATGGGCTGCATCCCATCCACAAGCTACAGTTTGGAATCCACTGACTTACAGCATAGTCCAAAAGATAAAACCCATCTGGGGGGACATGACAAGAACATGGCCTTATCTTTGATACTCACATATTCTCCGTATGTGTCCTGTGCTGGCAGTGGGGGTCGATAACCCGCAGGAGGAGGTAGTCCTCTTGCTCGTGTAGCCAATATTCCCCGAGCTCTTATAGATGGGACCCTGGCAGGGGTCACTCCTCTGGGAGCTGGTGCCCCTCTTGGTACTCCTGCAGATGGGGGTGGCACTCCTCCACGGCTCCTGCAAATACATTCACAGTTCAGGTCATATAGTGCTACTATATGCAATTTTAATACATTTAAATAGTTTATCATACAATATGTAGCATTACAAAGCTGCCCTGGAAAGATAGTGACTACATGTATCATAAATCTGAACATCAGAGCCATTATTGTTATAATACAGGATTTATATAGCATCAGCAGCTTGTGCAGCCCTTTACAATGTAAGAGGAGTACAATTAAGCCTCGTAGACACACCGCAAATTGTTGGACAACCGAACGTCCAACTTTTATCAAAATTGGCTTTTGGCGGTTATGTCTAGCGTACTGATGGTAGTCAAGTAATCGGCCAACAAAGCTGAACATAGTGACGTGTTACGAGCGTATAACGAGGAAGTTCAGGTGAATGTGATTTGTGAATTATGGACGCAGCTTACACGATTGAACACTTCCTGGATTCCGAGCATGCGTGTTTGCACTTCCAACTTTTTGTTGGTCCAATTTCTGTACACACGAGCCAACAATTGGCCAACACCTTGTTGGCCAACAAAAGTTTTCTAGTCTTGTCAGCTAACTTCTGTTGGCTGACAAAAATGGGAAATTGGCTGTTGGATAATGCGTACTAACGGTCGGATTATTGGACAACAGGCTCTTGGACAACCGTTGTTGGCCAATTGTTGTACCGTGTGTACGGGCCTTTACAATACAGTTCAATAAAGAAAAAATAGCAGCGCCCTGTTAATGGAGCTTACAATCTAAAGGGAGTGGTAGGTGGTTCAAAAGGTAATAGCTGTGAGGGATCATCTGATTGAGGTGACCAAAGTATCATTTTTAGGTTGGGGTGAGGCATGCTTCCCTACATAAATATGTTTACAGGCATCACCTAAAGGTGGAAAGGGAGCTAACCAGACATACTGGGGTAGTTCCAGAGGATGGAGAAGCTGTGGAGAAGTCCTGGAAGTGAGCATGGGAGGAGGTAACAAGGGAGGTAGAGAGCAAGAGGTCTTGGAAGGAGGGGAGTGGGCGATTTGGGCAATATCTCAAGATGAATTTGGTGATGTAGCTTGGGGCAGAATTGTGGATGGTTAATATTTTAAAATGTATACATTGGGCTACTGGAATCTAGTGAAGGGACAGACAGAGAGGTTTGGTAGATACATTTATAGTATGCATAGTAACATACAATGTAGAACTTTTACGGGATAATACAAGGGAGTTACTGAGAAGAATATAGATGATTAACCATGATTAAATGATTTGTAAATCTAGGTTCTTACAATAAAGGCACGGACTGCGTTGAATGGGTTGAAATAGCCTCAGCAGACTCTTCATTTACAAACCAAAAGAACAAAATAAAGAATATAAAATATCATAAACATAAACAAACAATAAACAGTTTTGACAATGCAACAAGGAGGAAGTCATTGACCCATGCCCTCTGCCCTTGGCTCTTGGGAGAACCACCAATAACCAACGAAGTTGAAGGACCATACTCCAAATGGGTATCTAGGTCGTAACAATGCAACAACTCATTGGTCCCACAAAGGCCCCCGGACCCAGCAAAATTCTGTGACAGTCTATTTTTTTTTTTTACCTCCTACCAGCCTTTGACTTCCTATGAACCTCAAAACAAGAGAGGATGGGTGGGGAAACTTTCCTCTTTGCCGAAAACTTTCCAGAATACTCAGTAATGTTCACAGTAACATCCGTTGTCATTATACCCTGCTCATCTGACATTTAACCACTAATCAAACAAGATGCATACCCCTTCTACGCTAAACTTACATCTTGAAGATGAAGTCCAGGCATGGCAGTTTTTATATAGTTACATTGGCCCAGCTTGGAACAATATAAGTGTGCATGTGCAATACCTGTGGGATCCCCAGTGAAGCTGGAAATCACTTTAGTAGCTACTAGACCACTACTTCAGTGATCTCCACTAGCATTTGGGTCCCATGCTGAGCAGTTGACCATCTGCATTGTGAACACAGGAGGTCTCTAGCTTGGTGTGGGCACCTTCATTTCAACCACAGAGGTTCAGCATCACATATGGGCATTACCACGGGTAATTTACATAAAAACTCAGTTTGCCTAGGAATAGTGTTGAGCGAACCCGGACTGTAACGTTTGGGTCCGTACTGAACTTTCGGGTGTCCGGGACCCGGACCCGAACACGGACATTTCAAAAAATGTTCGGGTTCTGGTAGTTGATCACGCATGTTGAATAGCTGCAGGGCAGCCAATCAACAAGCGTTTCACTGGTTTGCCCTTAGAAGCCATCACAGCCATGCCTACTAATGGCATGGCTCTGATTGGCCAGTGCATCATGTGACCCAGCCTCTATATGAGGCTGGAGTCACAGTGCTGCATGTTACATGCTCTTGGGTTAGTGTAGGGAGAGGATGCTGCCGGCGTTTTTGTGAGGGACAGATTGCAGACATTTTAACATCTGATCCTGCATCCTGAGATTACTACTATTGTTGCTCTGAGGGACAGATTGCAGAAATTTGAGATTTCACATACTGCTGCTTTGAGTGACAGATTGCAGATCAAACTCTGCATAACACAACGATCGCTACGATTGTACACAACGATCAGATTGTGGGAGTAATTTGACATTACACATACTGCTGCTTTGAGCGATCTGACTGCACTAGGTAGAGGCTTCTGCTTAGAGGGACAGATTCTTGCTCAAAAATCATCTCCTAGTTCTAAAGGGAGAGGTTCTAGCTGCAGCTGTAAGTGACACATTATTGTTCAAAAATCATCTCCTAGTTTATTTGATTCTAATTTATTTTCCCTATCCCCATTTTTTTGTAGGGCACTTGCCCTACTCTTACCCCCATTTTACTTCCTTTTGCAGCCCTCTAGCACTTGCCAGGACATTGTTACAGCCATTTTTGTGCCTAAAAGTTTGGGTCCCCATTGACTTCAATGGGGTTCAGTGTCCGGGATAACGTTCGGGCAACGTTCAGTGCCGAACCCGGACTTTTTCCCAAAGTTCGTTCGGACCCTCCGAACCCAAACGTCCAGGTGTTCGGTCAACTCTACCTAGGAAAACTCACACCTCCAGACTGACATTTACTCATCAAGGCATTTTGATATTTTCATAGCTCTGTAGCTTTTTTCCAAAGAACCGCTTGCATTGGGGCTGAGGGTTCTTGAGAGGAGTACTGAGGCAGGGTCTTGTGATGTTCTCAGGGAGTTATGTATAGCAAACTGCCATCATCTGCCTGCATTTCATAGAAACACACAGAGGTGCAATCGCTGGGTCTCAAATAAGGTAATTAATGAAAAATGGAAAGGTTTTATTTAAAAAAATTGATTAACTACAGCAAATTACATATTGATGTGGGAGTAGAAGGAGCCAGGAGAGGCAAAATATGAGCAGAATTAACTTCAGCTTTAATCATTTTTAATGTGATTTTTCATTAGCCATTGACTTGCCATATCCTTATATTTTATGTATAAATCACCTGTTAAAAGAAGCTACTGACATTGCATCATTACAGCTTTGTAAGAGTCACCCTCATTTCATGTTATTCTTGGGACAAAAATAGGAGACCTACACACACATCACATAACAGGTAAATGAATATCTCATCTAAGGGTGGGAAGAAATAAATTCCATGGAGACCTCTGGAATTGTGCTCCATCAAAACAAGCTCCACTTTTAGAAAACCTGTTTACAAAAAAGCTTTTTTTGATGCCATGTTGAAAACATTGCACATGTGTAGATACCATGGGAGGGTGGTGGACATTTCTGAAATTCTCCAGAGATTGTCAGACATTACAGTTAATATAGCTATGTAAGGCATGACTCTAGATCCGTTCCAACATCCCCTGCAAAAATGTTATACAAGATGCCTATGGGGGTATGTGGGAATTTTAACCACTTCAGCCCCGGAAAGGTTTTACCCCCCCTTCATGACCAGGCCATTTTTTGCGATACGGCACTGCATCACTTTAAATGACAATTGCACGGTTGTGCAACGTTGTACCCAAATAAAATTGATGTCCCTTTTTCCCCACAAATAGAGTTTTCTTTTGGTGGTATTTGATCACCTCTGCGGTTTTTATTTTTTGTGCTATAAACAAAAACAGAGCACCAATTTTGAAAAATAAACAATATTTGTTACTTTTTGCTATAATACAAATCCAAAAAAAAAATGTATTCATCAGTTTAGGCCGATATATATTCTTCTACATAATTTTGATAAATAAAATCGCAATAGGCGATTGATTGGTTTGCGCAAAAGTTGTCGCGTTTACAAACCATGAGAATTCATTTATGGCGTTTTTATATTTTTTACTTTCTGCTATAAAATTAACCAATAAAAAAATGTCCTCATCTATTTAGGCCAATATGTATTCTGCTACATATTTTTGGTAAAAAAAAAAAAAAAATCACAATAAGCGTATATTGATTGGTTTGCTCAAAAGTTATAGCGTCTACGAAATAGGGGATTTTTTTTGGCATTTTTATTTATTTATTTTTTATTACTAGTAATGGCGGCGATCAGCGATTTTTATTGGGACTGTGACATTGCGGCGGACAGATTGGACACCTAACTGACACTTTTTTGGGAACCAGTGACACTAATAGAGTGATCAGTGCTACAAATATGCATTGGCACTGTATAAATGACACTGGCAGGGAAAAGGGTTAACACCAGGGCAATCAAAGGGTTAAATGTAGCTCCCTGTTTGTGCTTTCTTACTGTGTGGGATGGGCTCGCTGCATTCTTGATTAGCAGGAACACATGATCACAGTGTCCATGCCTGACAGTCTACGCCCCCAGTGGCTACATGATACATGATTTTGCGCAATAGAGCCGACCTGCCACAGTATTTATGCGGCAGGCTGTCGGCAATGGGTTAAGCCCTGTGTACAGACAACTTCATATGTATAAAAGAATTGGGGGTGATTTACTAAAACTGGAGCACTCAGAATCTGGTGAAGCTGTGCATGGTAGCCAATCAGCTTCTAACTTCAGCTTGTTCAATTAGGGCACTATCACACTGGGGCGGTAGCGGTAAAGCGCTGCTAGCTTTAGCGGCGCTTTACTGCTGTTATAGAGGCGCTGTTGCGCTGCTATTCGGGCAGCAGCAGGGCACTTTTAACCCCCCACAAGGGGTTAAAAAGGGGTTAAAAGTGCCAGCACGCCGCGCTTCCGAGGCGGTGTTCAGCCGATTCGGAAGCACTGGCCATTGATTTCAATGGCAGAGGCTGTGGAGGAACCGTGTATACACCGCTCACCACACCGCCCCAAAGATGCTGCTTACAGGACTTTTTGTAACGTCCTGCAAGCGCACCGCCACAGTGTGAAAGCACCCCGGCTTTGACACTGGGGTGGATGGGGGGGGCGTTTTTCAGGCCCTGTACATGGTCTTTTTTTGTGCAAAAGCACCTGAAAAATGCCCCTGTGTGAAAGGGGTCTTAAGCTTTGCCAATAAAAAGTGGCAGCTGATGGTTTCTATGCACCCAGGGTGGATAATAATAAATGATTTTTATTTAAAAAAAATTTAAAAAAATTTCATTTAAATAGATTTTTTTGATTTTTATCAAATTTATTTTAATAAAATGCTTTTGGAGTAAAAATCTATCTAAAGATAGTTTTCTATTTAGGATACATTAATAATTGAGTTTATTCAGCATGAAATTGAGCTTAGTTATGTATTATGAGGCTGTATATTAATATTTACATTTTTGGTGAACTCATTCAATGAACCCAAGCTCAGCAAGCTGAGATAACATGCACTGCATTGATGCAGCCACACAATGTCACAGCAACCATGAGATAAAACAAAGTTCAGGAATATTCCTTTATCCCATTGTTTTTCAAATCTATGTACACTACAAACTGTATGACTGAATCGGTTCTGAGATCGCTGTTTTACTAACCTGAAGGCTTATTATTCTAAATAGGAAACCTTCATTTTGTTTGCAAATATTAAAGATTTTAACTACAGCAAGAATAAGTCCTTACATTTAAAGAGCGCCTGTCATTTCAGATCCATCATGGCAGCGCCTGTTAGCGGGCACCCACTCACCTGCTGCCGCCACGTCACTCACCTTGTTGTGTCGCTGCCGCTTCACCAACCATCTCATTAAAGTGAATGGGACTGTCGGTGAGTCAACAGCGGGTCAAAGGAAGAGCTGCTGCGGGACAGAGATAACAGGTGCTCTTTAAAAATTATGATCTAAATCGAGTTGATTTACGGTAAATCAAGCCTTTTTACTAGGGATTTAAATCAAATCCACCCTGGCTGCACCTGATTCTGCATTCTTTAGTTTTACTAAAATTATGTATCTTTATTATTATAAAGTAAAATCATCAGGCATAAAATGTTTTTCTGGGGCTGGGTGGCCAGGTGAGTCCGTGACTTCAGCTAATCATCTCACAAACCGAGCAGTGTCCTTCACATGGACAGAATGTATGCAGGGCCGGATTAACATAGGGGCTATTGGAGCTGCAGCTCCAGGCCCCTTCCTTAAGATAGGCCCAGCCCAATGGTGTGAGTGAGTCACTAATACTGCCCCGCACTGCTTTGCATACAGTGTACACATAATTGATAATTAAATTGCGGCAGCATATTTCATTTGTTTTAACAAAACATTGTTTGCATTTTCATTTCATTTATTTCCATAAAAAGGCCCCACCAAAATCCTCAGCACCAGGCCCATGATGCTCTTAATCCGGCCCTGAATGTATGTACCATATAGGCAAACAACTAGGGTGGCACTTCCTTCCAGCCTCCAACCTGGATATCACCACTGTATCTCCGAGAGAGCATCAGACAATTCCCACAATGCACCTGTTAATCGGCATCCCACCATATCTAGGTAACTGCTGAAAGCCTACAAGAGGGAAAGGTATACATCAGGGATCTCCAAACGACGGCCCTCTAGCCGTTGTGGAACTACACATCCCATGATGCATTGTAAAACTCTAACATTCACAGACATGACTTGGCATGATGGGAATTGTAGTTCCTGAACATCTGGAGGATCATAGTTTGGAGACCCATCATAGCCTGGAGAGTTAAGCTGCCTGTGGATGGTGTCAGCAAGTGACCATACTGCTTAGACAGACTGGGTCTAAGAAGACCCTGTCCTTGATAGAGTGAGTCAGAGCCTGAGGACTACAGCTATCAGGAGGTTTTATGGGTGTGGAGAGTTGGAGTTGATTACTGCAAAGCACTTTTGACTGCTTTTGGTTATGTGGTGCACCATTTGGGGGTAAGGTACCTCTGCTACTGGTGATGGACTTTTTTCAGTATCCTCTGTATGGAATTGTATTCACTGGATCCTTATCTTTGAACTTGCAATCTTTTAGTGATATGGACTTTTTTCATATTTAACCACTTCACCCCCCCGGAAGGATTTACCCTCTTCATGACCAGGCCATTTTTTGCGATACGGCCCTGCATTGCTTTAACTGACAATTGCACGGTCATGTGACGTTGTACCCAAACAAAATTTATGTCCGTTTTTCCCTACAAATAGAGCTTTATTTAACGGTATTTGATCAACTCTGGGGTTTTTATTTTTTGCGCTATAAACAAAAAAAAGCGACAATTTTGAAAAAAAAAATATTTTTTTTTTAAATTCTGCTATAAAACATCCAATATTAAAATGTAAAAAAATCTAATTTCTTCATCAGTTTAGGTCAATATGTATTCTGCTACAGGTTTTTGGTAAAAAAAAAAAATCCCAATAAGCGTATATTGATTGGTTTGTGCAAAAGTTATAGCGTCTATAAACTAGGGGATAGATTTATGGCATTTTTATTTATTTATTTTTTACTAGTAATGGTGATCTGCGATTTTTAGTGGGGCTGTGACATTGCGGCGGACAGATCGGACACCTAACTGACACTTTTTTGGGGACCAGTGGCACTAATACAGAGATCAGTGCTAAAAACATGCACTGTGACTGTACTAATGACACTGGCTGGGAAGGGGTTAACATCAGGGGTGATCAAAGGGTTAACTGTGTCCCTAGGAGGTGCTTGCTAACTGTGTGGGGGATGGTCTGACTGAATGAAGACAGAGATCGGTGTTCCTGCTTAGCACACAAGATATCTATCTTCTCCCCTGTCACAACGGCGATCTGCCTCTGTGGGGAATGATCGCTGGTGGCCAGCAGACATAGGGTGCGCCGGACCCACTGATTGGCTCCCCCCTCTGTCCAGTCAGCATAGGTTCATTGTTTCGTGCAATAAAGCCACCCTGCCGCAGTACATCTGCGGTAGGCAGTCCTCCAGTGGTTAATATATAAGCGCTGCATATATATTTTAGTGTTGTTATTGTTTTATACCAGTAAAACTGTACTAGCGGCTTTTTCCTCTTTTTTTATATATTTTATTACATCATGAGCGCAGGTAGATTGTGTTATATTACCATACAAATGTTTTGCTGACAATGTAAATATTATTTATTCCCTGTCCATTTGCTGACCGCCTGCCAACTGACGAGTGGCAGCTGTAGGCAAAGCGATGTACCTGTACGTCGCTGCACGTTTCTAGTAGTAGGGCGCTCACATGCACCCCCCCCCCCCCCCCCATTCGATACCCGTCAATGATTCAAGTCCAGGACCTGCTGAACGGCTGTGTGCAATCACAGCTCTGTGTTGGTAAGCAACAGAGTGCTCTGTACAGATAGAACAAACTGTCAGTTTCTCATCCCTGCAGAGATGAGAAACTGGGAGAGCTAGTAGTAAAATCAGCACACTGTACACACAATACACATAGTTAGGCACACATTTAACCCCTTAATTGCCATAAATGTTAACCCCCTTCCCAGCCAGTGTCATTAGTACAGTGACAATGTATATGTCCTGGCCAGACCCCCCCCCACAGTTAGAACACACCCAGGGAACATTGTTAACCCCTTCACTGCCCCCTGCAGGTTAACCCCTTCACTGCCAATGACATTTACACATTGGACGTCCCCCGTCACTTCCCCAATTGTTACAAGGGACCCACACAAGATTGACACCCCCCCCCAGACCGGTCCTGTATATGTAACAGTGACATGATTACTGTGACCGACCCTTCCCCCAATTGTAAATACCGTTAATTCCCCAATTTACACACGGATTGATACACATAACACACATGTCACACGACTAAAATGATGATCGAGAGGGTCAAAGAGTAGAGACGTCCCTACTCTTTGACTGTCAAACAAGATAGACATGTCTCGTGAGACAACGAATGGTTGTGTCTCGACACTAACGTGTGTCGGCAAGTCGTCCAGGACCTGAACTTAGTAACTGC
>BLSH010109271.1:1144645-1157187 GCA_018402905.1 Glandirana rugosa
GCCTTGGTTTTTCCACACGCTTCTTGCGACCCTGTTGGCTATTTTGAATGAAACGCTTGATTGTTCGATGATCACGCTTCAGAAGCTTGGCAATTTTAAGAGTGCTGCATCCCTCTGCAAGATATCTCACTATTTTTGACTTTTCGGAGCCTGTCAAGTCCTTCTTTTGACCCATTTTGCCAAAGGAAAGGAAGTTGCCTAATAATTATGCACACCTGATATAGGGTGTTGATGTCATTAAACCACACCCCTTCTCATTACTGAGATGCACATCACCTAATATGCTTAATTGGTAGTAGGCTTTCGAGCCTATACAGCTTGGAGTAAGACAACATGCATAAAGAGGATGATGTGGTCAAAATACTCATTTGCCTAATAATTCTGCACACAGTGTATGTATGGACTCTTCAGCCCCCTTCTGGACAACCTCTCCAGGGATTGGTCAACATGAATATTCAAGCTGCTCTTCTATTCTCTCTCCCATTGCGCTTCTAGAATCTTCCAGGAGGCAGGGGGAGCAATCAGACCAGCAACCTATGTGACACCGAGCAGGCTAGAACAATCAACCCCTGCTCCACTGATTACAGAGAAGCTAAAGTAAATTTACTTAACAGCTTGCTCTGACTAGGAGGGTACTAGACAGGAAATGTGATTTTGGCAGGATCACCAAATGAAAAATAAAGGGAAAAAACTAAAAAAAAATAAAGGAAAATGAATGCAGCCACCACATCAAGGACTGGTAAGCTGCAGCATATACTACTTTTTTCCTTGAGATTAGATGCAGTTTATTAATTGCAGTCATAAAAGTATCTACCCTCTGGCACTTTTGGGTCAATCACCATTTGAGATTGAGCTCGCCATTGGTTTCCGATTGGTGGTAATTGTCATTCAAAAGCTGAGGGGAAGTGGGGTGGTAAAAAGCCAGCGTCTCTACATAACCAAACATTAAGGATTAAGGTTGGAATGACTCCTCAATGATGTTCAGAAATATACAAAAACTACAGGCAGGCTTGCTTTATAGAAAAGCGCTGCTTGTTAACCCCACCCCAATCCAGGATACAATACATTCTGCCCTAATTTTATAAATCAATTCTGATAGCACGGGAAGAGTCATTTACCTTTGCACTGACATTTTAAATAGCTGTTCAAACTTTCTAAATAAAAATGCATCTGAGATTTTATTAAACTGCAGTGTTACCTTGACAACGCAGATGCCGGTGCCCCCCGAGGGCGAACAGACTGCTTCCCGCGACCAGCTGGGACTTCTGCGCTTTCTGATCCGCCATTCAGGTAAGTGAGTTCCTGCAGCTGTGCCTGTCTAATTTCATCATTGTAGTCCTGCATGTGAAAGGGAACATATAATAATGAGCCTTAAGTTAAAGCAGAGTTATGCCCACATCATTTTTTTTTTTTGCTGGCATCCACCTAGTTGTATTCATTACATAAATAAAGTAATTGATAGCTTTAAGTCCGGGTAGTCTTCCTATTTATTTTGTACTTACATTGCTGAATTTTTTTCTTTAGCGGAAGTTCCCATCTTAGCTGTGGGCATGTGAAGCCCACTCGCACCCTCCTCGAGTCTCTTCCTGGATAAGGTGCATGCTGGGCAACCATCATGCACCTCTCAATCTCGAGTGTATGTCTCATTGCCATAACAATGTGTCCCGCCCTGTTGTTATGGCAACATAGATAACATTTCTCACCCCCACAAA
Organism: Glandirana rugosa; assembly: GCA_018402905.1. Classification (NCBI taxonomy): domain Eukaryota; kingdom Metazoa; phylum Chordata; class Amphibia; order Anura; family Ranidae; genus Glandirana; species Glandirana rugosa. The sequence goes on from BLSH010109271.1 coordinate 1,146,358, forward strand.
ATTGCGTCATTTTCTGTCTGGAAATAACGTGATTTTACAGCTCAGGGATGCCCACTGACTCATGGGAAATGATGACTCACATCTCCCATGAGCCCAGGTGAAGCAGAAAGTGATGCAGAGTGCTGTGGATCAGGAAGTGGAAGATTACAGGGACCACATAGCATCAGGGCACTTAGGGTGAGTATATATTTTTTTTCCAAAGGTGATTCATCATGCATCGAGGATTTGAAATATATAAAGTTGTATTTGTGGGTGGAACTCCGCTTTAAGTTCAATGGGTACGCTTTAAATCCTTGAGATATGTGGAGAATATGCCCACATCCCTAAGCACAAATTAGAAAACCAAGACCCTCTGATGGGACTTTAAAGGGCATAGACTCCACTCAAACATAGATACATAGTAGTGTAAAAATACTTTATAGTTTATTACAAATTTGCAATTAAAAATCAAAAAGGAAAAAGAGAGGGAAAGAATGGGATGGGGTACACATAACCCAATATACAAAATAATGATAAAATGCAACAGTGCATATAGCAGAACCACTTATTTACTGCACTACTGTGTAATTGAAACAGAGTGCAACCCAACGCGTTTCAAGATTGTGCGTTGTTCCTCTTTATCAGGGTAAAGTGGTGATATTATTCATAACTATTGTTCAGGCATGTATGTAGCCTAAATGTAGGTTCTCATATAGGACTAGTGCAGATTAAAAGCAGGAATAAAGGATGCTGCTGCTACTGGTATCAGAAAGTCCATCGGGTGAAAGGCGAGGATCGGTCCCGAAGCTCCCACCTATGAAGAGAGGGCAGGAGGGGGGCCACCCCACCCAAGACTGGATTTACGCTACATACATGCCTGAACGATAGTTATGAGTAATATCACCACTTTCCCCTGATAAGGAGGAACAATGCACATTCTTGAAACGCGTTGGGTTGCACTCTGTTTTCAATTACACAGTAGTGCAGGAAATAAGTGGTTCTGCTATATGCACTGTTGCATTTTATCATTATTTTGTATATTGGGTTATGTGTACCCCATCCCATTCTTTCCCCCTCCTTTTCCTTTTTGATTTTAATTGCAATTTTGTAATAAACTATAAAGTATTTTTACACTACTATGTATCTATGTTTGAGTGGAGTCTATGCCCTTTAAAGTCCCAACAGAGGGTCTTAGTTTTCGAACTCTGCTTTAAAGCCTGCGCTGCAGAGCCAAACCGTGAGCATCACAACAGAACGCAAGGCAAAACTCATAATCTCAGGATCCCAGTTATATGCCCCATATACAGCACACCCCCTTCCATTACTTCTGTAGACGCAAGCATCCTACATGTACACGGCTCAACATTTCTTCCCTCTGACTTAGCAGCAGGACAGCTCTATAGAACACCTCCATCTTATGTTATGATAATGAGGAGAAGGTGGTGTCCCATAGTCCAGCAGTGGAGGACTCAAGTAGGGCTGACAACGCTGCTCAGCATTTCAGTGCAGAAGAGGCACTGTGTTGTCAGCTCAAACAGAACATTAACCATTTCAGCCCCATAACGATTTACCTCCTTCCTGACCAGGGCACTTTTTCCGATTCAGCACTGCGTCGCTTTAACTGACAATTGCGCAGTCGTGTGACGTTGTACCCAAACAATATTGACGTCCCTTTTTCCCACAAATAGAGCTTTCTTTTGGTGGCATTTGATCACCTCTGCAGTTTTTATTTTTTTGCGCTATAAACAAAGAGCAACAATTTTGAAAAAAAAAAACCAATATTTTTTACTTGTTGCTATAATACATATCCAAAATAAAATATAAAAAACTAATTTTATTCAGTTTCAGCCAAAATGTATTCTACATATTTTTGGTGGATAAAATCACAATACGCGTGTATTGATCGGTTTGCGCAAAAGTTATCACGTCTGCAAACTATGAGAATTGATTTATGGCATTTTTATTTATTTACTTTTTTACTAGTAATGGCGGCAATCTGCGATTTTTAGCGAGACTGCGATATTGTGGTGCACAGGTCAGACCATTTTGACACTTTTTTGGGACCATTGACATTTATACAGTGATCAGAGCTAAAAATAGCCACTGATTACTATATAAATGCCACTGCCAGGGAAGGGGTTAAACACTAGGGGGGGGGGGGGGGGTCAAGGGGTTAACTGTGTTCCCTCACTGTGTTCTAACTGTGTGGGGGCTGGGCTGGCAGGGGCATGACAGATCTAACTGATCCCGATCACAGGGAACAGTAGATCTCAGTCATGTCCCCTGACAGAATGGGGAACCGCCGTGTTTACATTGGCAGTTCCCCATTTGCCTCTGTATTAGAAGATTGTGGGTCGTTGGTCGACATTATGTCCGCCCGACCCGCGGCCACGCTCATGCAACAAATAGCGGCACAAGAGCGTGCCGGCAGCGCATGCCTGCCCGCAACTGTGGCTGCGCAAATCGCTGTAACTATACGGCGATTAGCGCAGGGCTTCCAACCTGCTGCCACCGCATATGTACAGGAGTCGGTCGGGAAGTGGTTAAAGTGGTTGTAAACCCTCACATATACCCAGTGAAGTGAACAACCTCAGATGATACACAGAGATGAAACAAATCTCCCTATATAAGTTTTACATCTACATCTGCTGGCTGAACGTATGCATTCTCTTAGACTCTTCCTGTTTCCCTCTAGGAGGGGATCATTGCTAGACACTGTGAGACACCTGATTGGAGGAAAGGCAAACACACCCATTCCCACAAATGCAGAGCTTGGCTGTGTATAGTTTAGTTGTGTGATAATCTATTTATAGCAACCTCCTCCGACACACACTTCTATCTCCAGGTCCCGGAGAGCTTGTCTAAAGTTATCAGGCTGATAACAGAGTAACGGAGCAGGACGAGACACAGGGCTTTGAAGAGAGATAAGAAAACTCTGCAGATGTGCCCAGCTTAAATTTCATGAATCGGTTACATCCTCTTTAAGCGCTTGCTGGATGTTATGCAAATCAATAGGTATTTTTTTATACTTGCAGCATTTTTAAAGGGATAAAACAAAGGTGTATTAGCATAGAAAAATGGAAAAATCAAGAGAAATAAACAAGTGGTCCATTGAACCTGTCCATATTTTTATTTATATTCTTTTTTTTTGTCTGCTTATAAATGTATGTTTGTCCCAGGCATGTTTACATTTGCTTACTGTTGTTCAGGGCCTCCTTCCTCCTGCTGGTGATCCCTATAGTGATATAAAGATCTATATAGAGGAATCAGGGCCTCCTTCCCCCTGCTGGTGATCTCTCTAGTGATATAAAGATCTATATAGAGGAATCAGGACCTCCTTCCCCCTGCTGGTGACCCCTCTAGTGATATAAAGATCTATATAGAGGAATCAGGACCTCCTTCCTCCTGCTGGTGATCCCTATAGTAATATAACGATCTATATAGAGGAATCAGGGCCTCCTTCCCCCTACTGGTGATCCCTCTAATGATATACAGATCTATATAGAGGAATCAGGACCTCCTTCCTCCTGCTGGTGATCCCTATAGTGATATAAAGATCTATATAGAGGAATCAGGACCTCCTTCCTCCTGATGGTGATCCCTATAGTGATATAAAGATCTATATAGAGGATTCAGGGCCTCCTTCCTCCTGTTGGTGATCAATATAGTGATATAAAGATCTATATAGAGGAATCAGGACCTCCTTCCTCCTGATGGTGATCCCTCTAGTGATATAAAGATCTATATAGAGGATTCAGGGCCTCCTTCCCCCTGCTGGTGATCTCTCTAGTGATATAAAGATCTATATAGGGGAATCAGGACCTCCTTCCTCCTGCTGGTGATCCCTCTAGTGATATAAAGATCTATATAGAGGAATCGGGACCTCCTTTCTCCTGCTGGTGATCCCTCTAGTGATATAAAGATCTATATAGAGGAATCAGGGCCTCCTTCCCCCTGCTGGTGATCCCTCTAGTGATATACAGATCTATATAGAGGAATCAGGACCTGCTTCTTCCTCCTGGTGATCCCTCTAGTGATATAAAGATCTATATGGGGGAATCAGGACCTCCTTCCTCCTGCTGGTGATCCCTCCAGTGATATAAAGATCTATATAGAGGAATCAGGGCCTCCTTCCCCCTGCTGGTGATGCCTCTAGTGATATACAGATCTATATAGAGGAATCAGGACCTGCTTCTTCCTCCTGGTGATCCCTCTAGTGATATAAAGATCTATATAAAGGGGATCAGGACCCCCTTCCTCCTGCTGGTGATCCCTCCAGTGATATAAAGATCTATATAGAGGAATCAGGACCTCCTTCCCCCTGCTGGTGACCCCTCTAGTGATATAAAGATCTATATAGAGGAATCAGGACCTCCTTCCTCCTGCTGGTGATCCCTCTAGTGATATAAAGATCGATATAGAGGAATCAGGACCTCCTACCTCATACTGGTGATCCCTATAGTGATAACTAAAGATTTAAATAGAGGAATCAGGACCTTCTCCCTACTACTCCAGCTGGTGATACATCTAGTGATAACTAAACATCTATATAGGGGAACCAGGACCTTCTCCCTACTACTGGTGACTCTTCTAGTGATATAAAGATCGATATAGAGGAATCAGGACCTTCTTCCTCCTGCTGGTGACCCCTCTAGTGATATAAAGATCTATATAGAGGAATCAGGACCTCCTTCCTCCTGCTGGTGACCCCTCTAGTGATATAAAGATCGATATAGAGGAATCAGGACCTCCTTCCACCTGTTTGTCCCAGGCATGTTTAAATTTGCTTACTGTTGGTCATGTTCGCGTGTTCTTGATCTCGGTATACTGAAAATATTTTCCTGCTAAACCTTACGCACACTCTTCATTTATTTGAAGGTTTCAGTCATGCCGCACCATTCCCTTCTTTCTCAAAGATATATTAAATATGTAAAGTATTCCTGCAGTCTCTCCAGATATGTTTTATCCCTCAGACTTTTCACCATTTTTGGTGCCCATCTCCAGACTCAGTATATATATATAGGCTGTAGCGTTAGAGTGTTTTTGACGCTGAGCCGGCAAAATGCTCACTAACGCGCATTAACGCCATAGCGATGTTAACCAGCGTTTTTAGCGCCAGCGTTTTCAGGTTCAAAAATAGCAGAGGAATGTTTTTTTTAAAAAAAACACAACGTATCGCTGATGCTCACTAACACGCATTAATGCCAATGCAAAACGCCGAAGAAATTGCGTTTTTGACGCCTATTTTTTCCTGACATCGGACCCAACATTTTGTTACTACGCCCGTGTGTATGAGCCCTAAAAATTTTATTATATCTTTTCATGTGACAACACTGAAGAAATGACACCTTGCTACAATGTAAAGTAGTGAGTGTGCAGATTGTATAACAGTGTAAATTTGCTGTCCACTCAAAATAACTCAACACACAGCCATTAATGTCTAAACTGCTGGCAACAAACGTGAGTACACCCCTAAGTGAAATACAAATTGGGCCCAAAGTGTCAATATTTTGTGTGGCCACCATTAGGTTCCAGCACTGCCTTAACCCTCTTGGGCATGGAGTTCACCAGAGCTTCACAGGTTGCCACTGGAGTCTTCTTCCACTCCCCCATGACAACATCACGGTGCTGGTGGATGTTAGAGACCTTGCGCTCCTCCACCTTCCATTTGAGGATGCCCCACAGATGCTCAATAGGGTTTAGGTCAGGAGACATGCTTGGCCAGTCCATCAGATTTATCCTCAGTTTCTTTAGCAAGGCAATGGTCGTCTTGGAGAAGTGTTTGGGGTTGTTATCATGTTGGAATACTGCCCTGCAGCCCAGTCTCTGAAGGGAGGGGATCATGCTCTGCTTCAGTATGTCACAGTACATGTTGGCATTCATGGTTCCCTAATTGAATTTTAACTCCCCAGTGCCGGCAGCACTCATGCAGCCCCAGACCATGACACTCCCACCACCATGCTTGACTGCAGACAAGACACACTTATCTTTGTACTTCTCACCTGGTTGCCGCCACGCGTGCTTGACACCATCTGAACCGAATACGTTTATCTTGGTCTCATCCGACCACAGGACATGGTTCCAGTAATCCATGTCCTTAGTCTATAGCAACCTGTTTGTGGACTTTCTTGTGCATCATCTTTATAAGAGGCTTCCTTCTGGGATGACAGCCATTCAGACCAATTTGATGCAGTGTGCAGCGTATGGTCTGAGCACTGACAGGGTGACCCCCCACCCCATCAATCTTTGCAGCAACGCTGGCAGCACTCACACGTTTATTTTCCCAAAGACAATCTTTGGACATGCTGAGCACATGCACTCAACTCCTTTGGTCAACCACAGTTGTGAGTAGAACCTGTCCTGTTAAACCACAGTATAGTCTTGGCCACCATGCTGCAGCATGGTTTCAGAGTCTTGGCAATCTCCTTATAGCCCAGACCATCTTTATGTAGAGCAACAATTCTTTTTTCTGATCCTCAGAGAGTTCTTTGCCATGTGGTGCCATGTTGAACTTCTAGTGACCAGTATGAGAGAGTGAGTGATAACAAATTTAACACACCTGCTCCCCATTCATACCTGAGACCTTGTAACACTAAAGAGTCACATGACACCAGGGAGGGAAAATGGCTAATTGGGCTCAATTTGGACATTTTCACTTAGGGGTGTACTCACTTTTGTTGCCAGCAGTTTAGACATTAATGGCTGTGTGTTGAGTTATTTTGAGGGGCCAGCAGATTTACACTGTTATAAAAGCTGTATACTCACTACTTTGTAGCGAAGTGTCATTTCTTCAGTGTTGTCACATGAAAAGATAGAATAAAATATTTTCAAAAATGTAAGGGGTGTACTCACTTTTGTGAGATACTGTATATATAAATGTACTTATTGAAGCTCTTAATGCTCTTTTTGACAGGAATGTTCAAGACAATTGTTGTCTGCGTCCATTGTTTATTGACTTTAAGAGGGATCTTGGCTGGAGATGGATTCACGAACCCAAAGGGTACAATGCTAACTTCTGTGCAGGAGCCTGCCCCTATCTCTGGAGCTCCGACACCCAGCACACAAGGGTGAGTCCAAATGTTTCCTTCTCAGAAACTAATTTATCTAAATTAATCTTTTTCAAGATAGTGTATAACTTATTAGCATTTCAAGAGAGTGTATGACTTAATTACTAACCATTCAAGACAGTGTATGACTGACTTAATATTTCAAGATGGTTTACGACTTATTATTAACATTTCCACCTTTGCCAAATAGGTGTTAAATTAATTATATTAGCAGCTAAAGTGTACCTGAACCCTCATCCTAACGTTCCTTCTCTGCTTTATTTATGATGAAAGAGCAGGTTAAATACTTCCTTGTGTATCCCTCTGTTTGATCACATGACCTGATGAGACATTGATCACATGAACTCAGTTGAAGGGGATGTTCATTCTTAAAGTGGTTGTAAAGGCAGAAGGTTTGTTATGTTAATGCATTCTATGCATTAACCACTTCCCACCCGGCCTATAGACAAATGATGGCCAGGCGGGGGATTCATTATCCCGAACGGGCTTTGAGTGACATCCTGCCAGATGACCCGCGATTGCGCGCCTGGTTGTGCGGTGTGTCAGTCTGACCCACCGCATTACCGATCAAGGTAAAGAGCTTCCATCGGACCAATCACAGCTGATCACAGAGTAAATGGGGAGAGCCGTTTATCATCTTTTCCTCTACCTGTGTCTGCAGACGCGAGTAGAGGAGAGCCGGTTGATGGCTCTCCTGGCAGGGGGGGGGTGTGTGCGCTGATTGTTTATCAGCGCAGCTCCCCCTAGGATCACCACCCAGGACCACCAGGGAGCCCTCCCAGGGACCACCAGGGAGAGCCCACCCAGGACCACCAGTGAGCCAATCAGGAAGCCCACCCTGACCACCATGGAGCCTACCCTAGACCACCAGGTAAGGAGCACAATGCCCAACATGGATGGCACTCAGTGCCTATTTCAGATGCCACCCAGGACCATCAGGGAGCGCACACCTTACAGTGCCCTTTATTAGTGCCACCTATCAGTGCCCACCAGTGCCACATATGAGTGCCCAGTGCCACCTATCAGTGCCCATCAGTGCCACCTATCAGTGCCCATCAGTGCTGCTTATCAGTGCCACCTATCATTGCCCATCAGTGCTGCTTATCAGTGCCACCTATCAGTGCCCATCAGTGCTGCATATAAGTGCCTCATCATCAGTGACACCTCATCAGTGCCACCTCATCAGTGTCAATCAGTACTGCCTCATTAGTGCCCGTCAGTGCAGCCTCATTAGTGCCCATCAGTGATGGAGAAAATTTACTTATTTACAAAATTTTGCGACAGAAAAAAAATCTTTTTTTTTTCAAAATTTTCTGTCTTTTTTTATTTTTAGCGCAAAAAATAAAAACCCCAGAAATAGTCCAATACCGCCTACAGAAAGTTCTATTTGTGGGAACAAAATGATAAAAGCTTTATTTGGGTACAACGTTGCATAACTGTGCAATTGTCATTCAAAATGTGACAGCACTGAAAGCTGAAAATTGGTCTGGGCGGGAAAGGGGGTAAGTGACTGGTATTGAAGTGGTTAAGATAAAATACCTTCTGTGTGTGCAGCTCACAGCTGTCAATCAAAGTCGGTCAGCCAATGAGAAGAGGAAGGGGGCGGGGCCAGACAGTGGTTCCATGTCTGAATGGACACAGGGAGCTGTGGCTCAGCTTGGGTGCCCAAGTTGCTTGCTGTGGGGGCACTCAGCAGGAGGGAAAGGGCGAGGAGCACTGAAGAGGTACCCGAGAAGAGGAGGATCTGGGCTGCTCTGTGCAAAACCACTGCACAGAGGAGGTATGTATAATGTGTTTGTTATTTTTAACTAAAAAAAAAACAAGACTTTACAATCACTTTAACATTAATTCATATGCCTTTCAGCTAATATCACAAGACAAGTGCATCATCCCACATGAGATTTCACTTTCCAATGTAAGCACTTTTATTGGCCACTGATGTACTGTCACTGGGCAATGAGGAAAGCTTAACTCTGGTAGGTGGGATCTGACTCCAGATTCAATTAAAAAGGAACTTTAGCCATAACTTGATTAAAAATAATGTTCTGTAGCAAGCAACATTCTTGCTGGAGGCTGCCATTTTGCTGAAGCCCAGAGCCCCTGAGCTGAAGTAAATCATAAAATACAGAAATAAACCCATTGATTTAACAATATAAAAAAAGTTACATTCCTGGAATGCCGGGATTGCTAACTGTCACATTTGCTTGTGTCCTCAGCCAAATTGTCAAACCATCAAATGGCTGGTGTCATAACCGGTCACGTGTGCAGCACCATGGCAGTTGCAGATGAAACAGAAGCAGCTCCCTTGGCTGTAAAGGATAGGAGGGTTTAATTCCGCTTTAAGTCTGTCAGCAGATCGGCCTCTACAAATTCGTCAGGCATGGATCTTGTGTTCCTGCAAAGCAGGAACATGGATCAGTGCCTTTCCCCAGTAAAATCACCTCCCACAGTACACAGAAACACTAGCTAGGCACACAGTTAACCCTGTTAAGGGTTAAGTTTGATCGCTCCTGATGTTGACACCTTCCCAGCCAATGTCATTAGTACAGTGACAGTGCATATTTTTTAAAAATAAAAGAAAAAATATCCCATAGTTTATAGACACTATTGGGTTTATTTACTAAAGCAAGAAAGGGCAAAATTAGTCACAATTCTACAGAGAAACCAATCAGTTTCTAATCTCAGCTTATTTAAATAAGCTTTAGCAATAAAACCTGAAAGCTGATTTCGCTACAGAAATGTGACTAATTTTACCCTCTCTAGCTTTACTAAATAAACCCCTATAACTTTTGCGCAAACCAATCAATATATGCTTCATTTTTTTTTTTTTTATTTTTTTTATTGGATAGGTTTCATAGCAGAAAGTAAAAAAATATTGGGTTTTTTTTTCGAACTTGTCTGTCTTTTTTTTTTGTTTAGAGCACAAAAAAAAAACAAAAAAAACAAAACACAGAGGCGATCAAATACCACCAAAAGAAATCTCTATTTGTGGGGGAAAAATGGATATGATTTTTTTTTTTTATGGGTACAGCTTTGCATGACTGCGCAATTGTCAGTTAAAAATAATGCAGTGCCGTATCACAAAAAATGGGGGGGGGGGGGGGTAAATCTTCCGGAGGTCAAGTGGTTAAGAGGCAGTGGCTTAGTGCTGCTAGCCTCTAACAGGAAGTGATTTTACTGCCAGGATCTCCAGGTAGGAAATGTTGCAACAGATTTGCAAAAAAATAATTTCCTTAAGAATATTATGCTCCAAAAAACAGATTCTGGGATTAGCTATACTTTAACTAGTTACATGCAGGGCTTTCTAACTTGCAAGGGCAGCTTTACAGAAAAGTGAGCAATTGCTGAGTAGAAGTAACAGTTTCTCCGGATACAACCCGTCAGAAATATCTGTTGGGCATTTACTGTGCATGAGATGCTTGTGCAAGCACTGTATAATATAGCCACTGTGGCCGGGATGAACAGAACTTCTGTTCAAGTCTTAAATAGTCAATTGAACCAGCAGGAAAAGGTCACTTTGTGTTTTACTAACCTATTAATAATATCCTTATTAATCCATAAGCACCGCCACATGGTCACCTATTCACTACATGCAGCAGCCGAAATAACATTTGCTTTATAAATAGCTTATCAAATTCCATCTCACTCAAATATTGTTCTTTACAAATACAACTCCTTTTTACTTGTATGTATGCCTTATGTAGCCATGTAGCTATGTATTCATGTTTTAGTAGGGCCGGTGTCACCGATATAATATGTCACGAACGTGTTCGTAGAGTACGTG
>BLSH010109271.1:1157197-1192270 GCA_018402905.1 Glandirana rugosa
GAATCAGGACCTCCTCCCTCCTGTTTAGAACCAATGCGCTTGGCCACACTGTTTGTTCACTTTAAGATATTCTGAAAATAATCACCTCAATATCTTTTTGTTTTAGTCAACACTGTATCCTCAATATAGTACTTTATCAGCGTACTTTATCATTCTTTTTCCCTAAGTGCATTGTCTTGTATTTAGGAACGTGGAACTTTTAGAGATGTACTTTTTATATATTTTTTTTCTACCTTCGTCCAGACATGCACTTTAATAGAGGGCAGACAACAGAAAAATATTGCTGGTTTCAAAAGGAACAGAGACAGCAGAGTTGTGAGTTACTGTTATTTCGCTGTGATCTTGCCATTTGAGCCTTTAAGCACTGTTCTGCAGTATTTGATACATTCTATTAGAACAGCCACCTGCTGGCCCTAATAACCTGATCCTACTCTGATTTAGATGTTAAAATGAATGCTTGCTTTGACAAAGAAGAAGAGCAGAAAAGATTTGTGGCATACTGTATACATACCTCACAATTCTACCTTAGTAAAAAGCAAAATTTAAAGTTAGTTACATAGTTACATAGTTGGTAAGGTCGGAAAAAGACCCAAGTCCATCCAGTCCAACCTGTGTGTGTGCTTATATGTTAAAAGTACATTGTATACCCCTGTATATTGTGCCCATCTAATATTTTTTTTAATTATCTATGCTCCCCGCTGAAACCGCTGCTTGTAGAAGGGAATTCCACATCCTTACCGCTCTTACAGTAAAGAGCCCTCTATGCAGTTTAAGGTTAAATCGCTTCTCTTCCAGTTTTAGTGAATGGCCGTGTGTCTTTTTGAATTCCCTTTCACAGAAAAGCCTTTTCTCTATAGTGGGGTCACCATTTAGGTATTTGTACATTATAATCATATCCCCTCTCAAGCGTCTTTTCTTCAGACAGAATAAGTTCAATGCTTGTAGTCTTTCCCCATAGTTGAGATCCTCCATTCCCTTTATTAACTTTGTTGCCCTTCCCTGGTCCCTCTCCAGTTCCAGCACATCCCTCTTGTGAACCAGTGCCCAGAATTGGATGGCATACTCAAGATGTGGCTGGACCAGAGTCTTATATAGTGGGAGAATTATTGTTTTATCTCTGGAGTTAATTCCCTTTTTAATGCATGCCAATATTCTGTTGGCTTTGCTTGCAGCAGCCTGGCATTGCATGCCATTGCTGAGCCTGTCATCTACTAGGACCTCCAGGTCTTTTTCCATCCTAGATTCCCCCAGGGGTTCTCCTCCTAGTGAGTAAACTGCATTCATATTTTTGGCACCCAAATGCATTATTTTACATTTCCCCACATTAACCACTTGCTTACTGGGCACTTAAACCCCCCTCCTGCCCAGACCAATTTTCAGTTTTCAGCACTGTCACTCTTTGAATGGCAATTGCGCGGCCGTGTGATGTTGTACCCAAACAAAATCAACGTCCTTTTTTTCCCATAAATAGAGCTTTCTTTTGGTGGTATTTGATTACCTCTGCGGTTTTTATTTTTTGTGCTATGAACAAAGAGCGACGGTTTTGAAAAAAGAACAATATTTTTTACTTTTTGCTATAATAAATATCCAAAAATAAAAAATAAAACAACAAATTTATTCATCAGTTTAGGCCGATATATATTCTTCTACATATTTTTGGGGGAAAAAAATCGCAATAAGCGTATTTTGATTGGGTTGCGCAAAACCTATAGCACCTACAAACTATGGACATTGGTTTATGGAGTTTTTATTATTATTTTTTTACAGTGATTTGCGATTTTTATCGGGACTGCGATATTGCGGCAGACATGTCTGGCCTTTTTGATACTTTTTTGGGACCAATGACACTTATAGAGCGATCAGATCTAAAAATAGACACTGATTACTATATAAATGTCATTGGCAGGGAAGGGGTTAACACTAAGGGGGCAGTGAAGGGGTTAAATGTGTTCCCTGTATGTGTTCTAACTGTGTGAGGGCGGAGCTGGCCGGACATAACAGATCTAACTGATCCCGATCACAGCGATCAGTAGATCTGTCATGCCCCCCTCACAGAGTGGGGAACCACCATGTTAACATAGGCGTTTCCCCATTCTGGCTCTTTGTGAACGGATCGCGGGTCTGCGGCGGACATCGAGTCCACCCGACTCATGGGCACACTCACACGGTGAGCGCGCCTGGCGCGAGCAAAAGGGGAGGACGTCTATTGCAAGGTTTCCACATCCTGCGTAGAAGTTATTGCCCTACTTAGCTTTGTATTGTCCGCAAATACTGAGATTGAGCTGTTTATCCCAACCTCCAGATCGTTTATGAATAAATTAAATAGGATTGGTCCCAGGACAGAACCTTGGGGGACCACACTTTCCACACCGGACCATTGCAAGTGCTCCCCATTTATCACCACCCTCTGGACTCGCCCCCATAGCCAGTTTCCAGGTACTCACCCTTTGGTCCATGGCGACAGACCTTAGTTTGTACAGCAAACATTTATGGGGAATTGCATCGAATGCCTTGCAAAATCCAAAAACACCACATTTACCGGCCTTCCTTTATCTAGATGGCAGCTCACCTCCTCATAGAATGTTAATAGATTGGTCTGGCAAGAATGATTCTTCATGAATCCATGCTGATTACTGCTAATGATACCGTTCTTATTACTAAAATCTTGCATATAGTTCCTTATCATCCCCTCCAAGAGCTTGCAGACTTTTGATGTTAAGCTAACAGGCCTGTAGTTCCCAGGGATGTATCTCATGTGCTACATTGACTTTTCTCCAATCATGTGGTACCATTCCAGTCAGTAGACTGTCCATAAAAATTAGGAACAAAGGCTTGGCAATTACTTGGCTGAGTTCCTTAAGGACCCTCGGGTGCAAGCCATCTGGTCCCGGGGACTTATTAATGTTGAGTTTATCAAGTCTATTTCTAATTCTGTCCTCTTTTAGCCATGAGGGTGCTTCCTGTGACATGTTATGAAGATCAATATTACAGTCTTGGTTATTGAACCAGCCCATTTCCCTTGTGAAGGCTAAGTAGAAGAATACGTTCAAAACCTTCACCATCTCTCCGTCTTTTGTAACCAGATTCCCTTCCTCATCCTTTATTGGGCCAATATGTTCTGACCTCCCTTTCTTACTATTTATATACTTAAAGAATTTCTTGTTTTTTTTTTTTACTTTCCTCCACTATGTACATTTTATGTTCTATCTTAACCATCCTGATTGCACCCTTACATTTCCTATTGCATTCTTTGTATAGTTGGAATGCTGATGATGACCCCGCTGCCTCCCTGGTGTGGCTTGAGGTACCGGTATTATTTATGAGAATACTACCTTGGAGGTCCTATTCCTCAATTTAGCTCCTAAGTCCCTAAAATCTTTCTTTAGGACATTCCATCTTCCTCTGACATTGTCATTGGTGCCAACATGTACCATCCCAGCCCCTCCCAATAATTTGTCAACCAGATTCGTGATGTGCCGAACCCGAGCGCCCGGTAAACAACATACAGTTCGGTGCTTCAGGTCTTTATGACAGATTGTCCTCTCTGTCCTTCTAATAATTGAGTCCCCTATCACCGGAGCCTATTTTTCCTTTCCCTTGTCCTCAATGGAGGAACTTATCCCCTGGCAGCTAGAGGGCATCACTCTGCTGCAGCAATGCTGGTCCCTGACTGATTAACCCAATATCACGCAACCGGGCATACTTATAGGGATGTTCCAGCCCAGGACTGGCTTCCATGACTCTTTCCCCTCTATCCTTCCTGAGTGTCACCCATCTTCCCTGCTCTGGTGCCAGCACTTCTTTGTCTCCACCCGCCTCTGTGCTGGCCCCTGCCAGCACCTGCCGGGTACGATCCCAAACTTTCCTTTAATATGGAGAGCCTTCTCAGTGCTGACAGCTGCTTCCCTAGATTCAGAACCTGGGCTTCCAGGGAAACAATGTGCCTACATTTTGCACAGCAGTATTGGCCTTCGATCGGATGATCAAGGAACGCATACATGCCGCAAGATGTACACCGAGTTGCATCTCCACACCTGCCGGGCATCTTACCCACTAATTTAATGGGGATTGGGAATTATACTCTGTCCAATTAACTGGCAACAATCTTCCTGACTCTAATGCTTAATAATACAAGACACGGGCACTGACAGTACACGGGTCTTCACAGTACATGGGTCCTCACAGTACATGGGCCCTCACAGTACATGGGCCCTCACAGTACATGGGTCCTCACAGTACATGGGTTCTCACAGTACATAGGTACTCACAGTACAGTTTGTATTTGATGGAAGGCATGTAATACAAAGTAATTACTACTACAAATATTGGCTGCCCTTCAAGTGGAGCTAAAGGCAAATTATTTTTTTTGTGCCATTTTGAATATAGTAAGGGAGGGTTATAACCCGTCAGTTTTTTTTTTTTTTTTGTTTGCCAACTGCGTCCAATTGGGAAGATTTCCCTTCACTTCTTGTTTCATAGCCAAAACAGGAAGTAAGAGGAGCTCCATCCAAAATCAGAGATTCCCTGGTTCTCAATAGTAATAATGTCCCCTTAAACATTCCCATAGACACACTCCTAAACCTTGTGGACAGCCTTAACAGAAGAGTTGAAGCTGTTATAGCTGCAAAGGGTGGGCCAACACAATATTGAACCCTACGGACTAAGACTGGGATGCCATTAAAGTTTATGTGCGTGTAAAGGCAGGAGTCCCAATACTTTTGACAATATAGTGTATATGCGAATTGGATGCGATTGTAACTGCATCCAATTCGAACAACATGTGCATTGGCCTGGCTTTCATTGGAGCCGGTTCACACATCTGTGAGACGGCCACAGTTTTAAAAAGCGTGCGATTTTGGGTCCGGTTCAGGTGCAATTTCAGGTAACAATCTGCACCTGAATCATACCTAAATCAGTGAACAGAACCATACTGGACTTTCACACTGAAACTGTGGCCGCATATGTGTGAACCCAGCCTAAAGCCCCGTACACACGGGACGACGATCGCATACAACAGGTCGTACTAACGACCGTTGTATGCGATATCGATCGTTCGTATGCGTGATTTGAACAGTCGAACACGCGACGGTCATACAAGGGAGTTGTATGAGCAAACTAGAAAACTTGGTCATACCAACAAGCTCTCATACGACCGTTGTATCGTGTGTACAGAGCAGTTGGTACAACAAAGTTGTATTGTTCAAAACACGCATGCTCAGAAGTCAGGAATGGCTGGATGCTAATTACATGCACCTGAACGTTCTCCTGCTGTCGTACGATCGTGTAGTGCAGTCAGTATGCTACATACAACAGCCAACATACGATTTGACACGATTGTACGTGCGATCGTCGTCCCGTGTGTACGGGGCTTTACTAAAACTGGTGTACAAAGAATCTGGTGCAGCTGTGCATAGTAACCAATCTGCTTCTGACTTCAGCTTGTTCAATTAAGCTTTGGAAATACAACCTGAAAGCTGATTGGTTACTATGCACAGCTGCACCTGATATTCTGTGTGCAATAGTTTTAGTAATGCACAGTTCACACATAGGCTACTTGCAATCCGACTTGTGTCGAAATACCATTGAAATGAATGGGAGCCGTCTTAATATACACTACTGAAGTCGCTCTTTAAGGCAACTTCAGAAAAGCTTCCTGTACTACTTCAACGCGACTTCTATCTGACTTGTGCACATAGGATTCAATGGAAGTCGCCTTCAAGTCAGATCCCTCATCTATATTGAAGCGACTTTACAGGAAAAAGAAAAGAATTTACACAGGTACCCCCCCGAATTACCCAGTAAACCCCCTCCCTTCCTTCTCTGATTGGCCACAGGCAAAGTCATCTGGCATGGAGGTCGCTTTAACCACTTGCCGACCGCCGATCGGCATTTGACAGCGGCAAAGTGGTTCGCTCCCGCAAAACGCCGTCATAGGACGGCGGCTGCGGGATCGAGCTTAGTGAGCGCGCGCGTGCCACCGGAGGTGCGCTCGCGCACTCACTGTGTTTGGGGAGGGCCAGGGAGCGGGTGCGGCGGCTTCGATTGCCGCTGGCTACCCGCGATGGCCCCCCCGAGCGGAGGAACGGACCTCCGCTCTGTGTGAAGGGAGAAGGGCTGTGATCACAGCCTTCCTGTATACGAAGGCTGTGACCACTTCCCTTCCCCAGCTAGGGCAGTCCCCATACAGTTAGAACACGCCCAGGGAACATAGTTAACCCTTAGCGCGCCCCCTGCAGGTTAACCCCTTCACTGCCAATGGCATTTACACAGTAATCAGTGCATTTTTATAGCACTGATCGCTGTATAAATGCCAATGGTCTCAAAAAAGTGTCAAAATAGTCCGACATGTCCGCTGAAATATCGCAGTACCGCTAAAAATCGCTAATCGCCACCATTACTAGTAAAAAAAAAAAAAACCCAAAAATGAATTCTCATCATCCGTAAACGCGACCACTTTTGCGCAAACCAATCAATAAACGCTGATTGCGATTTTTTTTATCGCAAATATGAGGAAGAATATAAATCGGCCAAAAACTGTGAAAAAAAATGTTTTTTTATATATTTTTTTTGATTTGTATTCTAGCAAAAAGTAAGAAATTTGGGTTTTTTTGCAAAATTGTCGCTCTTCTTTTGTTTATAGCAGCGATCAGAAATGACGCAGCGGTGATCAAATACCACCAAAAGAAAGCTCTGTTTGTGGGAAAAAAAGGACGCAAATTTCGTTTGGGTTCAACGTCGCACGATTGCGCAATTTTCAGTTAAAGCGACGCAGTGCCGAATCGCAAAAAGGGCTCCGGTCCTAAAGCTGGAAATCCTTC
This sequence comes from Glandirana rugosa, assembly GCA_018402905.1. Taxonomy (NCBI): domain Eukaryota; kingdom Metazoa; phylum Chordata; class Amphibia; order Anura; family Ranidae; genus Glandirana; species Glandirana rugosa. The sequence continues at coordinate 1,164,016 of BLSH010109271.1, forward strand.
CCGGGGCTGAAGTGGTTAAGTTGCGTTTTAAGTCGCCCAAAGCCACGCTGAAGTCGCCTTGAAGTCACGTTCAAATCGCCTACAAGTCGCCCCTGAAGTTTGATAGCCTATGTGTGAACTAGCCCTAAGTCTAACCCCCCAAGATGCAAGGGAGGGTAAGTACACATGACAAATGTGTTTGTACAAATGTGGTTATCCTGGAGTTCATCTTTAACCACTTCAGCCCCAGAAAGTTCTACCCCCTTCATGACCAGGCTATTTTTTGCGATACGGCACTGCGTTTTTTTAACTGACAATTGCGCGGACATGCAACATTGTACCCAAATAAAATTGATGTCCTTTTTTCCCACAAATAGAGCTTTCTTTTGGTGGTATTTGATCAGCTCTGCGTTTTTTATTGTTTGCGCTATAAACAAAAAAAGTGAAAATTAAAAAAAAATGTTTTTTTTTTACTTTCTACTATAAAACATATCCAATAAAAAATGCAAAATATCTAATTTCTTCATCAATTTAGGCCAATATGCATTCCTCTACATATTTTTGGTAAAAAAATCCCAATAAGTGTATATTGATGGGTTTGCAAAAAAAAGTTATCGAGTCTACAAACTATGGGGTGTTTTTATAGCATTTTTATTTATTTATTTTTTAATAATGGCGGCGATCAGTGATTTTTAGTGGGACTGCGACATTGTGGTGGACAGATCGAACACCTCACACCTTTGACACTTTTTTGGAAACCAGTGACATTATTACAGTGATCAGTGCTAAAAAAAATGTGCTGTCACTGTACTAATGACACTGGCAGGGAAGGGGTTAACACCAGGGGTGATTAAAGTGTATCCCTAGGATGTGCTTTCTAACTGTGTGGGGATGGACTGACTGGGGGAACACAGAGATCCGTGTTCCTTAGCAGGAACACAAGATTACTCCCCTGACAGAATGGCGTTCTGCCTTGCTTACATAGGCAGATCACCGCTCTGCCTCTCTGGGGAACAATCAGCGCGCTGATTGGCTCCCCCTCTGGCCCGTGCTGTCTGTTGCTCAAAATGATGTACAGGTACATAGTTTTGTGCAATAGAGCAACCCTGCCACAGCATTTCTGCGGTAGGTAGTCTTTAAGAGGTTAACTATCATCCGCTTCAAGGGTAACAACGCAGATGATACTCTATCAATGAAATGGCAGAGTTGTCCTCCAACAAAGCCCGCAGCCTACAAACATCTCCTTCTCTCTCCATCGGCATAAAATAAAAGGAAGGTGTTCTGTAGCTCACAAGAAGAGATATAGGACGGCTGATAAATGTTTAAGATTTCAGTTAAGTAAAGGGGAAATTAAACAAAGGTATTGGATTTCTATCAGGATAAACAGATCTTTTCTATACTTGCAGAAAATGTATTTGCTGTGAACAAAAAAGAACCAAACAATGAAGGTAAACTTAAAAGAAGACTCATGACTATGCCTAATGGAAAAAAAAAACAGCCATCACAAAGATGTAAAGAGTGTGTCAAATGAAAAAGTCTTTATTGTCCAACTGATTACAACAAGCAAGACAAAAGACAGCCAACGCATTTCGGCGTCACACAAACCTACTTCATCAGGACTGAGTGAAATGACAGAATTTTAAATGAACTCAACTCCTAAGCAGGCTGATCTGCAGACAGAAAATGTTATAGCAGCGGTCGGCCGTACCGCAGGGCACAGGGGCGCCACCCCCCTAATCCATGCATTTGTCTCCCTAATCTACATGTGAGGAGCCGGATGCATGGATTCCAATGGGTTTTTTTTTTTACAAGCATGCAATTAGAGCCCTTGGCCCCCTGCATCCCCTCCCAAAGAATATACCACCAGCCACCACTGTGTTATAGACAACGATCAGTCCTGGTATCTACCGTGAAAGTAGCAAGGGAGCTGGTGATGCTAGCAGCAGATTTATATAAAGGGGTTGGCACCCTAGAAGATGGCATCAGTGGCAGACAGATCAACAAAGGGGAAAGTGGACCTTGCACTAAGGAGGGTACACTAGGGGGTAAACCTGCCATAATGTGCAGCATTTTTATAAATACAATTGAATTTATAAATACAAATGGTTAATGAATTCTAAAAGAAAGCAACCAAGGTATGGCAAACCTTATTCTGCTTGCCAAACCTTTATAAAACGAGCCCCCTTTGCCCTTATCAGAGAGGTTACTGAGTAAACAGTAATGAAGCAGCTAGGAAAACTCTGTTAATTGCATCCTGAGAATACAATTAATCATTTTCATTGCATAATACAGAGTTTATTATCTATTGCCACGTGACTTTCTATTTTCACAAGTTGGGAAAAGGTGCCCTTGAATGATACAGGAAAAAAAAAAAAATACAAGGAGCTTTGTAAAATGATCCAATATTTCAAGGACATCCAAGCATTAAATAAAAAATAGCTCTTTCTATTCTGTAGTGGTAAGTAAAAATGGTCTGTCCTTGAATAATCATTCATTTTGTTTTACTACACTTCATAAGGGAACACTGAAGAGTCAGGGAAGTCTGTAAGATACATGATCTCTTTCTTGGATGGAAGGAACAGATGCAGAATACTTGAAAACAGATATTAGCAAGCGAGGCACTCTTGAGAATGCAGTGAACAAGTCTGTACTTCATTGATACCTGGTGTGTGTATCTATAAACCAGTGGCGGCTGCTCATGCAGGGCACAAGGGCACCCCCCCCCCAATCCATGCACCCGGCCCCTAATCTACATGCAGGGCGCCGGACACATGGATTCCGATGGGGTTTTCTTTTTTCCGAAGCACATGATCAGAGCCGGAAGCTCTAATTGGCTTCAAAAAGGGTGGGCAGAGCACCCCGAGCCCACCCAGTTGTGTGACATTAGCAAATTAACATTCGCTAATGTCTTCCTGTTTCTCCTCCGGGCCAATCAGAAAGCGACTGCCGGAACTCTGGAAGAGGGGGGGGGGGAGCCACGACCTGAATGGGGTAAGTGTGGGGCTGGAGGGGAGCCTGGCAGGCGATCGATCGAACAGTGGGGGGAAATCGGTGATTGAGCGAGCGCTGGGGGGTAGGTTAAGTGGTTGGTTAGCTGCTGGCTGGGGAGGGGGTGGCTGGCTGGCTGGGGGGCACCCACCAAGAAAATTAAGCACCAGCCGCCACTGCTATAAATTATACCCCACCTCTTCCCATCTGCCCCCCCAGCATTAAAGATCACTCAATAGGTTTGTGTAAGTCAGCCACAGCAGTGATTTGGATGGTTTGCTCCAAGCTGAGGCTCATAGAAAAATAAAATTAACTTTGTGAATAAACTGGACCTGCTTAGTGAACCAAAAAACTAATGAGCCTATGTCCATGCCCCTGATAGTACCACATATAAAACATATTCTTTATCTTTATTTGGGAACTTATATAACAAGGGGTGAGGATTTTTACCACATAACTTCAGCAAAATGCTCATTAGATCCTACTGGGTATCCATAGTTTCCCTCACGTGTGACCAGTTTGTTTCTGGCCATCACACCTACCAATATGGTGGAAAGTATATTGACACCCCTCCAAATTATTGAGTTCAGGTGTTTTCAGTGAAGGGTACTATTAATGCTTTGGAATAAAAAGACATTTTAGATGACAGCGAGCTTCCAACCTTTTGGTAACAGTTTGGTGAAGGTCCTTTACTAATTCCAGCATGACTTTGCTAGCTTCTTAACCGTCGGCAATTGACGGCGACAGAGTGGCTCTTTCCCGCAAAACGCCGTCATACGACGGCGGCTGCGGGATCGAGCTTAGTCGCCGGAGGCGCGCCCGCGCGCTCACTGTGTTCGGGGAGGGCCAGGGAGCGGGTGCAGTGGCTTCAATTGCCGCCGGCCACCCGCGATGCCCCCCCCCGGAGTGAAAGAACGGAGGTCCGTGTAAGTAAACACGGACCTCTGTTCTGTGAAGGGGGAAGGGCTGTGGTCAGAGCCTTCCTGTACATGGAGGCTGTGACCACTTCCCTTCCCCAGCCAGGGCAGTCCCCCCACAGTTAGAACATGCCCAGGGAACACTGTTAACCCTTAGAGCGCCCCCTGCAGGTTAACCCCTTCACTGCCAATGGCATTTACACAGTAATCAATGCATTTTTATAGCACTGATCGCTGTATAAATGCCAATGGTCCCAAAAAAGTGTCAAAATGTTCCGACATGTCCGCCCCAATATCGCAGTACCGCTAAAAATCGCAGATCGCTGCCATTACTAGTAAAAAATTAAAAAACCCCAAAAATGAATTCTCATCATCCGTAAACGCGACCACTTTTGCGCAAACCAATCAATAAACGCCGATTGCGATTTTTTTTTATCACAAATATGAGGAAGAATATAAATCGGCCAAAAACGGTGAAAAAAATGTTTTTTTATATATTTTTTTGGATTTGTATTTTAGCAAAAAGTAAGAAATTTGGGTTTTTTTGCAAAATTGTCGCTCTTCTTTTGTTTATAGCGGCGATCAGAAATGACGCAGCGGTGATCAAATACCACCAAAAGAAAGCTCTATTTGTGGGAAAAAAGGACGCAAATTTTGTTTGGGTACAACGCCGCACGACCGCGCAATTGTCAGTTAAAGCGACGCAGCGCCGAATCGCAAAAAGGGCTCCGGTCCTAAAGCTGGAAATCCTTCCGGGGCTGAAGTGGTTAAAGACATGGTTTGATGTTGATTTTTTGGTGTGAAGGAACTCAAATGGCCTACGCAAAGGCTTGACCACCAAAATACTGAATGCTTATAAGGATGAATGGGAAGACCAGGTTTTCTCAGCCAACATCAGTACCTGACTTTTCAAATGCTCTTTTGGCTGAATGGATGCAAATTCTCACAGACACACTCCTAAATTTGTAAGAAAGCCTTCTCAGAAGAGTGAGAATATAGGGGTCAGCTACATATTGCTGCCCATGGTTATGGCATGGTATAGCAAGATCATATAGGAGTGATGGTCAGGTATGCACCAACTTGTGGACATAGGGTTTCTCAACCAGGGTTCCTTGGAACCCTAGGGTTCCTCCAGAGGTTGCTAGGGGTTCCTTGAGCAATGGCCAATTTCTACCTCTCAGATAAATCTTTTTAGATATCTGTAAAGGGGTAATTCTTCGCAATGACCACAAGTATAAGGAACATTCTTCCCATTGACCGTCACACTAATGTATCATAAGTTGTAGATTTTTAATTTTTAGCAGGGGTTCCCCTGTGGTCAGAGAATTATTTCAAGGGTTCCTCGATGTTGAGAAAGGCTGTTATAGGCATTACTGTACACCAAAAAAATCCTGTCCACTATAACGACATAAGTCAGAAGCCCCATCAAGATGGACTGAATGCTTTTTGGAAACTTTCCTGATGCTGTGTTTGTCAAATCATCTATTTAGACTTCCCTGACCTCATTTGCCCATTAGATTGAAAGTATTCTTCAATAACCTCCAAGAGAGCTGGTTTAATCCGGCCCATGACATGCGATTGAGTGATTGGCTGCATAGCTTTCTTCTTTAAAAGCTTTTTACTACACACTAATCGCAAATTGCTCTTCAAAGAGACATTCCCAGCAGGGGTTTTCTCCTGATCTACCTGTACCGTAACCATGCTAACATGTAACAAATGGTGGAATAAAAGAATTCCTCTCACAAATAAAAGGGTTAATCATCTTAGCTGGATTTTCTACATTCTCAAGATAGAGAGATGAAGAGAACGGATAACAGAACATAAAGATCACTAATAGGGATGAGCAAAGGTAGGAAAATGGACTTGAGTGGCAATCCAGCTCCGCAATCTGTTTTCTCAGGTTGGATAATTGTGATTCTTTCTGCTTTTAAAGCTATATTACTATCTTTTACTCCTTTTTCTGTTTCCTTGGGTTGGATAATTGCGAATCTGTCTGCTTTTAATGTTATATTGTATTTTACCTTTTTTCAAAGGAATAAATAAAGTGAACTTTCCTGATAGTGTGTTTGGTTTTTTTTGGACTTCATTTGTCCATTAGACTGGAAGCATTTTTTAACCACTTAAAGACTGTGGCAGGGCGGCTCTATTGCGCAAAATCACGTACTTGTACGTCCTTTCATGCAATAGAAACTGTGGGCTTCCAGCGATGGGAGTGCCCATTGGACAGAGGGGGAGCCAATCAGGGAGTCCAGCGGACCCGATATCTGCTGGCCACCCTCAATCTTTCCCAAGAGAGGCAGAACGTTGATCTGTAAACAAGGCAGATCGCCGTTCTGACAGGGCAGGACACGGAGATCTTCTGTTCCTGCCGAGCAGAAACACGGATCTCTGTGTTCTCCCAGTCAGTCCATCTCCCACACAGTTAGCAAGCACCTCCTAGGGACACACTTAATCCTTTGATTACCCCTGTGTAGTATGTTATATATGTGTGTATGTATATATTCGGGACTGGTTATTTAATTAGGCCTTTTGTCTTGAAAGAGCGACAGACAATGACCCTAAGCCGTCAACAGCTGTAAACTCCTAGGTGGTCTTTTATTAACATTAACATATCATGGAGGCATTATCTGTCAAAACTCCCTTTGAAATGCCTAATTAGATAACCAGTCCCGAATATTACAGGGTCCTTATCTTCCCCTTTTACATGTAAAGAACAATGGGTTTGGTCAGTCTATTCTTTAATCAAAACTCCCTTTGAAATGCCTAACTAGATTGTCAAGTGTCTGTCCCAATACATAACCAATGTATGTATACACAATATAATATATACATGTGCATGTACACACACATACATACGTACCTACACACATACATATACATATATATATATATATATATATATATATATATATATATACATACACACATATATAACATACTACACCCTGGTGTTAACCCCTTCCCTGCCAGTGTCACAGTTACAGTTGTAGTGCATATTTTTAGCACCGATCACTGTAATAATGTCACCGGTTCTTAAAAAAGTGTCAAAAGTGTCAGCTAGTGTCTGATATGTAAAAAAAAAATGGCATAAATAAAATGCCATAAATCTATCCCATAGTTTGTAGATGCTATAACTTTTGCGCAAACCAATCAATTTAAGTTTATTGGGATTTTTTTTACAAAAAATATCTAGCAGAATACATTTGATTTTTTACATTTTTTTTGTTGGGTATGTTATATAGCAGCCTGGCTGAGTTGAATACCGGTATACATGATATATGATCATCCCTGAAGAAGATTGTAAACCTGAAATATTGAAACGCGTTGGATGTCTCATCTCCTAATTTATGTTCAAGGTCATCTATAGGCCATTGTGTGACTGCTGTATATATGCATATAAGTCCTATTTTTTTTCTCTATTTCAGACCTTTTTATCTTGTTACCCAATAAAAAAAAATATATATTTTTTACATATGCTTGCCTTGGAGGTTTTTTGTTTGTTGTGCCCATAATAGTCGATGCAATTGGAGGGTTTTCCTTGTTCCTACGTATTTTGGGATGATGACACTCTCACAGATCCCTACCAGATACTTATCTGTGTTGTCAACATAGGTATGCGCAGGGGGTGTGCCAGGTATGCCTGGGCACACCCTAATCCCTGCCTTGCCTATTCTCCCTATTTCCTGGCTTCCCCCTTGTGTTGCACCCCCCCCCCCCCTCCCCAGAGTGCTGCTTGTTTCCCTCCTTTCCCCTTGGCTGCTGCTTGGGATGTTTTAGAATAGAGAGTGGGGGAAGGAACACAGTCAACACACTCACTCACTGTGTTCATTCATAATGGAAGTATAGTAAACTGTGTTTACTATGCGTCGGTTTGTTTTTAATCAGGAAACCGCTCAGCACAGAGCACTATTCCGTTAATTCACTGCCCAGTGCAGCTGAGGCTGCAGAGAAAGGCATGCGTGTTTGAGCTTTGGGGTGCACACACCTATTCTTGTCACATAGGCTTCTGGGGGGGGGGGGTTATGTGTAGCTATTTCAACACACATTATGCAGGCGAGATCTACTGTTCTCATCATCAGAAAACTCATACTGAGAAATGCCATTCAGCCATTGCTGGAGTGTATGTATAAAGGAAGTGGCTGCATCAGGATCACTGAAATGTAACAAAGAACGAAACAAGGCAAAAACTATGTATAAAAAGTATTTTTTTTTAATATGCATGTAAATAGCAGGACATGCAAATAATGCATGTACCTTCAACTGATGTGACATCAGCCTTTTGTTGTATAATGAGCACTAGAAAAGGAAGAGTAGGGTGGACATTAGGAGCCAATCAGGCTCTGCTGCAGTGCACATGTGCTGACAGGAGGAGAACAAACAGGGATGGGCACAAAAGTGTGTTGCAATTTTTGTATTATTGAGTCAGAGGTTGGGATGGGGATATGACCAGGCTGTATTGCTTAAGTGCAGTAGAGAAGGTTATCAGCCTGGCTATGCTGTCTGGCTAGTCTCTGTAAATTTTAGAACTGCATGAACAAAATTAAAAAGCTTTTAGAAGGAACTGAATATTCTGGTGTGTATGGAGTTAAAATTTAAAGTACTATAGGCAAAAGTTTTTTTTTTACATTTTGGATAGTGCAAGTGAAGGTTATAACCCCTGTCAGATTTTTTTTTTTTTTTGCCATCTGTGTCCCATCTCGGAGATTTCCCTTCACTTCCTGTCCCAGTGCCAAACAGGAAGTGAGAGGAAATTCCTTGTCAATTAAAGCTGAGTTCCACCAATTTAAAAGTCAGCAGCTACAAAAAGTGTAGCTGCTGACTTTTAATAAACAGAAACTCACCTGTCCCACGTAGGGTTGCCACCTCATCCCTTTAATCCAGGACACATATTAATTACACAGGTTCTGTGGCTGATTAAGGTGGTAATTAAACTGACTTGGCGCCTTAGGGTGGGTTCACACTATCCGACAAATGGACCGACATTGTGAGCACAAGTCCCATGACGTCACCAAATCAATGTTTCCCTATGAGTAGAGTTGAGCGAACCCGAACTGTAAAGTTCGGGTCAGTACCGAACTTTTGGGTGTCTGGGACCCGGACCCGAACCCGGACTTTTCAAAAAAAAATCTAAAATCATCTCCTAGTTCTATAGGGAGAGGTTCCTGCTGTTGCTTAAAGGGACAAATTATTGTTTCTTGCACAAAATTAAAAAGTGCATCTACATTGCTGGTTTAAAAAAAAAACGAAAAAATTCCAAAAATAAAAAAAACAGTGTTGACTACCTCCTCCTCCTCCTCCTCCTCCTCCTCCTCCTCCTCCTCCTCCACTTTCACCACCTCCTCAACCTCCAACTCCACATCCACCTCCATTTTTGATTTTTTTATGTGATTTTAGCTTAAAAATTATTTTAAGTTATTTCCCTATCACCATTTCTTTGTAGGGCACTTGTCCGACCCTTACCCCCATTTTCCTTCCTTTTGCAGACCTCTAGGACTTTCCAGGACTTTGTTACAGACATTTTTGTGCCTAAAAGTTCGGGTCTCCATTGATTTCAATGGGGTTCGGGGTCCGGGTCAAAGTTCGGGTTAAGTCCAGACCCGAACCCGGACTTTGTCCGTAATTTCGGCCGAACCTGCCGAACCCGGACTTCCAGAGGTTTGATCAACGCTACCTATGAGAGTCGTATTAACTGGTCTGACGCAAGTCGGTCCGACTATGAAAAAGGTTCCTGTACTACTTTGGTCCGACTTCAGCCCATTGAATATCATTGAAGTCGGATCAAAGTCGGATCCTTGTTCTAACCATCCGACTTGTGACATCCGACTTGGTGATTACAGCAGCAGTAAAAGGAATTTATCTCACACTGGGATTGTTTTGATTGGTCAAAGGACAAGTCACTATCTCAAAGTCGGAGCAAAATCGTATCTTGTTCATTCAAGTCAGATGGAATTAGGACCGATGTTGCAGGGCAAAGTAGGATCAAAAGTCTGCCCGTTTTTGTGTCGGATAGTGTGAACCCATCCCTATCTGCATAAAATTGGCCTTAGAACCTGTGTAATTAATATGTGTCCTGGATTAAAGGGATGATGTGGCAACCCTACGTGGGACAGGTGAGTTTCTGTTTATTAAAAGTCAGCAGCTACACTTTTTGCATAATGCTTGCACCACTCTTCTAAATGTAACCCAATGTGGTTCCTCCTGCCAGGCCCTATATTACTACAAACAAAGTAGTGATGCTGGAATTGGCAGGAGGAAGTGTATGAGAGGCAGCGGTGTAAAATGCTAAAGGTTTTACCAGAGGTTTTTCTGCTTTGTCAGAGGCTTTTTGATATTTTCATGTTTTGCGGGGGGGAGGAGGCAACAGCAAGTTTAACAATAGTATATAGAATCACCACAATCAATACAATGTATATATAATATACCCATTTTTTTTTTTTTTTTTTATTTAGTTTTGGAGGGGGAGGGAGCCATGGCCACTATCAGTTGTTTGTTTCTTGTCTACGTCGTCCACTGGAGAGATTTATACTTAATTTTCTGTCTTGAAGACACAACTAACAATGAGCAAAAATAAAAAAAATATATTGGGGAATTCCTATGTTAGACTGCAGTAAAAACTTGATGGGGGTGTGGGGTCTAATCACAAAACTACCAGAAAAAAAAACAAAAAATTATGTATTTACATACAATTTAAAGAGGAAGTTAACCCTGATGGGGGTTTACTTCCTCAATATTCCCCTGCAAAGTAAAAGCATAATGGGCTACTATGCTATGTGTCACTTACCTGCAAACAAAGCACCTGTGCAGACAGCATCCATCTTCAGCCCCTCTTCCTTCCGGGGCCACAACTGCGGCTCTGTGACTGGCCAGAGTCATGTGACGGTACTCCCGCGCATGCGCACGGAAGCCACCAGTCACGGCACGATCACAGTGAAAAAAAAATGGCACGGAGGCCGTTTCTTCACTGTGCATGTGCAGAATGACGTTGGCAACAGCAGTATACTGTATATCTCCTAAACCGTGCAGGTTTTGGAGATATGCAGGGCACCTACAGGTAAACCTTATTATAGCCTTACCTGTAGGTTAAAGTGGTTGTCACTAGCTGACAACCACTTTAAAGCAGCCTTTCTCAGCTAGGGTTCTGTAGAACCCCAGGGTTCCTCCAGAGATTGCTAGGGGTTCCTTGAGTTATGAGCCCTTTCTTCCTCTCAGATAGGCAACCACTGACACCAATAACCCTTTAGTCTATCTGTAAGGATTGATTATTTCCAATGACCACCAATACAATGAGCATTCTTCCCACTGATCACAAAGGTGAGAAGCATTCTTTCCGCTGACCACCAATGTAAGGACATTCTTCCCCCGTGAACACCAATGTAAAGATCATTCTTCCCACTGACAACCAATGTAAGGTGCATTCTTCCCACTGACCACCAATGTAAGGAGACTTCTTTCAACTGACCACCAATGCAAGGAGCATTCTTTAAACTGACCACCGATGCAAGGAGCATTCTTCCCACTGACCACCAATGTAAGGAGCCTTCTTTCAACTGACCACCAATGCAAGGAACATTCTTTCAACTGACCACCGATGCAAGGAGCATTCTTCCCACTGATCACCAATGTAAGGAGCCTTCTTTCAACTGACTACCGATGTAAGGAGCCTTCTTTCAACTGATCACCAATGTAAGGAGCATTCTTCCCACTGACCACCAATGTAAGGAGCATTCTTCCCACTGACCACCAATGCAAGGAGCATTATTTCAACTGATCACCAATGCAAGGAGCATTATTTCAACTGACCACCAATGCAAGGAGCATTCTTCCCACTGACCAACAATGTAAGGATCCTTCTTCCAACTGACCAACAATGTAAGGAACATTCTTTCAACTGACCACCAATGTAAGGAGCATTCTTCCCACTGATCACCAATGTAAGGAGCATTCTTCCCACTGATCACCAATGTAAGGAGCCTTCTTTCAACTGACCAACAATGTAAGGAACATTCTTTCAACTGATCCCCAATGTAGGAAGCATTCTTCCCGTTGACTACTAATGTAAGGCACATTCTTCCTACGACCACATAGATAATGTACTGTGAACCATAGCAATTATTGGCATTGGTTCCCTGATACCTGAAAGTTATTTTGGGTTCCATGTTAAATGGTTGAGAAAGGCATGCCCCAAAATAAGTACTGAAATGACTATTATTTTACAGCATAAACGTACAGTATATTTTACTTTCAGCAGTGTAAAACTGCCTAAAACATGGAAAGTGGAATCACCACGAGCACAAAAGACAACATGCTAACTTCCAAGATCCACCCTTGAAGGATTTGCAAAGGTGTTACATTAGTAAAGCCGTTGGAAGTGTTATCCAGAAGTCCAAATATTCGCCTATTCTAACTTAATAGCAAAGTTATGGGATGAATTGGCCATTTACTGCCATCTTGAATTTCCCTGACTTGTGACAGGTTAAATAGACAAGTTCTATTTTCAGATGAGTATAATACCGATATATATTCATACTACTAATGGCGACTTAACATAAAAAAAATAAAGATACAAGAAATGAGAACCTTCCAGGCACTTACAGGAATAAGGAACTTCTTGATTTCTTCCAAAGCATGCCCCATCCTTGCGTAGGCTTCTGCCGGAGGAGCAAAGACCTCAATGAGCACATGAAGGTCATCATTAAGATGAAAGTATTTTGCTTCTCCACTTTTTCGGAGCTCTTCCTCCTGCAACAGAAAAAAGATGGATGTCATCTTACTATTCTAACTTCCTGAACCTGAGAAACTTGTTACTGGTTTATAGAAATGCAGAGAAAATATACAGCTGTTGCAATCACTAAATATAGCCAATGAAGTTTTTCTTTCCTCATGCTCGTATTGTGGAAGTAGCTAATTTTCAAGCAACTGAACCCTAAAAAAAGGCAGCCTAAAAAATGTCTGCCCCACCCCCTGCACAGCCTGTGTAATGCAGAACTGGGAAAGCTCCTACTACATCATGGGAAAATAATACTATTTTTTTCTGGATTAGCTAAGACTTCTTAAGAACGCATATCATAAACAAGTGGATGTTTTGATTTTCCATGAAAAGAGTGCTCTGAATATGTAGTAAGGTTATATTATATAACTAGATAAAATTTATATTTTGGGTCTTTGAAGTATGTGGATAGCCAAGCCTCTATCTGACTTGGTATCAGCAGAGCTTAAGGATTGGAGAGGCAGAAGCAGCTCAATAATCCAATCAGTTGTGCTGCAGTGCTCATGGGCCAATAAGGAATGAGCTGGGAGCAGAGGAACACAGAGCTCATCAGTCTGCTGCTTCTTCTTTCACTGTCCAGTCATAGGCTAGACTAGAGGAAAGAAAAGACCCGTGTGTTGCTTAGCTGCAGTGTATAACAGTCAGGTCTCCTACCCTGCTAGACAGGACTTTACCAAGTAAAACAGCTCCCCTATATATATTCCATCTGTATATTTACCTTATTTAGCTATTTGGCTAGAGTTCAGCTTTAGGGATAGCTACCATAGAATTTTAATATGCACATGTCTCTCCAGGTTACTGACTCACTAAATAGTGAACTAAAGTTTAAGGCAGCCTTAAAATGTTTAGTTCATTTTCCTTTTGTCATCACTTTTCTATGATACAACATACTAACTTACTAACAAATTGACAATAATACTATTTAAATACTACTACTACTACTACTACTACTACCAGAGGCGTAACTAGAACCTTCAGGGCCCCGGTGCAAGAAATTATGAAGGGCCCCCCGAGCCCCGGCCAGGGCCCTTCCCTCTTCCCACTGATCCTGGGGCCCTTTACTCCTATTGTGGGTCCCTTTATTACGGTACTGCAGTGGGGCCCTTTCACAAGTTCTGCAGCAGGAGGGAAGCACACAGGGGCCCTGGGAACAGCAGAAGACAAGTAAACTGGATAAAGGAAAATGGAGGAGATTGGGTCCTCTAAATGCCACGCCCGCCATCCCTCCTATTCAGGCATACAAGGGAGGCACATGGGCCCCCTGGACCATGGGGCCCGGTTGCAATTGCAACCCCTGCAACCCCTATCGTTACGCCCCTGACTACTACTATTACTATGACTACTACTACTATTACTACTACTAATACTACTACTACTACTACTACTACTATTAATAATAGTAAAAATGTAGTAGTAGTAGTAATAATAATAATAATAATAATAATAATAATAATAATAATAATAATACACAATTACAGTATTAATATTATTATTATTATTATTATTATTATGTTCCATTATTATTATTATTTAATAATGAAGATGCTAATGATGACAATGATAATTATTATTATACTCATAGAAAAGTCATGAATAAAAGAGTAACATAACAATAATAATAATAATAATAATAATAAAATACCCAATTCCATTACTACTATTATTATTATTATCAGTAGTAGTAGTAGTAGTAGTAGTATTAATATTATTATTATTATTATCTCATAATAATAATGATGATGCTGATGATGATGGTGATTATTATTATTATCCTCATAGAAAAGCTCTGACTGAAAGAGAAACATAATAATAATAACAACAACAACAATAATAATAATAATATTAATAGTTTTTAAAAAAAAAGTTTGTTAGACAAAAAAGATGATGATCATGATCATGATCATGATTATTCTTATTTTTATTATTCTCATAGTGATGACTGAAAGAGAAACATAATAATAATAATAATAATAATACTTTTTTTTTTTTGGTAATCAAAAATGATGATGATCATCATGATAATAGTATTAATAACAACATTCTTTGTGTATTATTATTATTAGTGTTATTATTATCTTTTTTGTCTACAAACATTTTATTTAAAAATTGTATTATTATTACAATATCTATTATTATTATTATTATAAATATTACTTTTTTTTAAGTTGTTTTTTGTTTGTTCTAGGTCCTGCATGACATTACCTTGGCTTTATCCCTCATGGACCCCTTTCCCAGTATGGACATCTTCGTCAGCGTGTCTTCTTGTAATCTTTTTAGAGAATTACCACGAGGACCCAAGAGTTTACCAACAAAGTTAAACTGTACAAAGACAAAAGAAATTTCATGTAAAAATGTTGATATAAAAGAAAATGTACTTTGACCAATTTTAGTAACATGACGTAATAAAGTAGCCAATTACTGTCAGCTTAGCTTGGACTGCTGTGTGATCCACAGAGTATAAATAGAGGATTCAGAGTGAGCCGGCTGACAAGGCTTGGCATAGGGCCCATCTGACACGGCATCCAAACCTCTCCGATAAGGTCGCCGCAGAGAGGTGAATCCTGCCACAGAAGGATAATAAGTCAAGCCAATGTGCACACAGAGGGACGGCTGCTCATAAGGTTTAATTAAAATTAAAAGCAGCGGATGAGGAGAGGAAGGGCGTGCGCCTGGGCTGCACTTAGAGCAGTCAGATGCAGACAGGCCTTCCGCAACCTCTTAAAGTGGACCTTTCAGTAACTTGAGAGGACTGCAGAAATAAATTCCTGACATGTCACAATGTTTATAACTGTAGTGGATGATGCTTGAACAAAGATAATCTTCAGAGATAATCTTCCAGTGCCTCAGTGGACCTGCTGCATGCACTCATCAAGAGTGTTGACCAGCAGCGGCCCGTCCATAAGGGGTGCATGGGCGTCCCCTGATCTACATGCAGGGCGCCGGATTCATGGATTCCAATCTGGGTTTGTTTTTTTTTTAAACACGTGATTAGAGAGCCTGAGGCTCTAATAGGCTTCAAAAAAGGGTGGGCTCGGGGACAAGAGCACTGCACCTGAAGCCCACCCAATTCTGTGACAATAGTGAATGAATATTCCTGTGGCCCGTCACCTGACTGGTCAAAAGGAGATCCGATCAGATTCATCAGATCAGATCACATCACATCAGAAGGAGATCCGATCAGATTGGCCACCAGTATGAGGAGGGAGGAGACACAGGGGAAGCAAGGAAAAAGCAAGGAAGAAGCTGCTCTCAGCCCTGGAGAGAAGCCACCCGCTGCCCACGAGATGGGGTAAGTGCGGGCCCCGACTATTGACTGACCGACCCGGGGGTGGTGGATACTGTCTGTGACCTGACCAACCGGGGGTGGTGGATGCTGTCGGTGACCTGACCGACCGAGGGGGGGACTCGGGTGGATTGTTGTTTGCCGCCCCCCCCCCCAAAAAAAAACACCAGCTGCCACTGGTGTGGACTATGTCTCTCATTTCTACACCCCTCCTTTATTCATAGAAGCTGTACTATACCTTCCATCAATGAAAAGTGCTAAATAAATGAGGAGGGACGGGTGAATGAAAGCTCCACCGCCTCCATTCATATAGTGCTTTTAATTGATGGAACAACGTCTATGAATGGAGGACGGGGAAAAAGGACAGGAATAGTTGACATTATTCATGAGTGCCTATGACAGGTCCAGCTGCTGTGTTAACCCTGCAACACAGGAAGACGGTGTGCCTACAGTTTCTAACTTAGGAAATCAGACCCTATCTTTATCCCTCCTTTTCTCAACCTTTTTTCAATCAAGGCACCCTATAAAAATTCTGGACAGTCTAGAGGCACCCTATAAAAGTTATGGACAGTCTTGAGGCACCCTTTAAAAATTATGGACAGACGTAAGGCACCCTATAAAAATTATGGACGGTCTTGAGGCACCCTATAAAAATTATGGACAGACTTAAGGCACTCTATAAAAATTATGAACAGTCTTGAGGCACCCTATAAAAATTATGGACAGACTTAAGGCACCCTATAAAAATTATGGACAGTCTTGAGGCACCCTATAAAAATTATGGACAGTCTTGAGGCACCCTATAAAAATTATGGACAGTCTCGAGGCACCCTATACAAATTATGGACAGTCTTGAGGCACCCTATAAAAGTTATGGACAGTCTTGAGGCACCCTATAAAAATTATAGACAGTCTTGAGGCACCCTATAAAAATTATGGACAGATGTAAGGCACCCTTTAAAAATTATGGACAGACATAAGGCACCCTATAAAAATTAAGGACAGTCTTGAGGCACCCTATAAAAATAATGGACAGACTTAAGGCACCCTATAAAAATTATGGACAGTCTTGAGGCACCCTATAAAAATTATGGACAGTCTTGAGGCACCCTATAAAAATTATGGACAGTCTCGAGGCACCCTATACAAATTATGGACAGTCTTGAGGCACCCTATAAAAGTTATGGACAGTCTTGAGGCACCCTATAAAAATTATAGACAGTCTTGAGGCACCCTATAAAAATTATGGACAGATGTAAGGCACCCTATAAAAATTATGGACAGTCTTGAGGCACCCTATAAAAATAATGGACAGACTTAAGGCACCCTATAAAAATTATGGACAGATGTAAGGCACCCTATAAAAATTATGGACAGTCTTGAGGCACCCTATAAAAATTATGGACAGTCTTGAGGCACCCTATAAAAATAATGGACAGACTTAAGGCACCCTATAAAAATTATGGACAGATGTAAGGCACCCTATAAAAATTATGGACAGTCTTGAGGCACCCTATAAAAATTATGGACAGTCTTGAGGCACCCTATAAAAATAATGGACAGACTTAAGGCACCCTATAAAAATTATGGACAGTCTTGAGGCACCCTGTAAAAATTATGGACAGTCTTGAGGCACCCTATAAAAATTATGGACAGTCTCGAGGCACCCTATAAAAGTTATGGACAGTCTTGAGGCACCCTATAAAAATTATAGACAGTCTTGAGGCACCCTATAAAAATTATGGACAGATGTAAGGCACCCTTTAAAAATTATGGACAGACATAAGGCACCCTATAAAAATTAAGGACAGTCTTGAGGCACCCTATAAAAATAATGGACAGACTTAAGGCACCCTATAAAAATTATGGACAGTCTTGAGGCACCCTATAAAAATTATGGACAGTCTTGAGGCACCCTATAAAAATTATGGACAGTCTCGAGGCACCCTATACAAATTATGGACAGTCTTGAGGCACCCTATAAAAGTTATGGACAGTCTTGAGGCACCCTATAAAAATTATAGACAGTCTTGAGGCACCCTATAAAAATTATGGACAGATGTAAGGCACCCTATAAAAATTATGGACAGTCTTGAGGCACCCTATAAAAATTATGGACAGACTTAAGGCACCCTATAAAAATTATGGACAGTCTTGAGGCACCCTATAAAAATTATGGACAGTCTTGAGGCACCCTATAAAAATTATGGACAGTCTTGAGGCACCCTATAAAAATTATTGACAGTTTTGAGGCAACCCATTTTAAAGTGTAAAAACTATTCTAATAGTTTCACATAATGCAGCAACTTCCACACACGTAGACACCCAAAGTTAGAGGTGATTTGTTGTTCCAAAGCAAATACACCTTTGCAAACTGGTTCTGATTAGTATTCAAATGTTTCTCTTCTGCTTCAGTTTTTCTCCATCACTCAGGTAATGTGTCCCCAATGCTGATGGAGAGAGGCAGTGGAGGGTCAAACAAGGATGCTATGGAGGAGACTGACATCCTCCTTATCAACTGATCATGCCATTGGTCATTATGACGCCAGCAGCCAGAAGGCTGTAATGTTTTACAATGAAAACCTGTGGCTTTGTGTAACTTAAAGGCAGGCTTCATCCATACGCTGGCTGGTATGCAATTTTAATGCATTTATGCATTTTGCCAAGGTACCCCTGAAGAAACCTCAAGGCTCCCCAGGCTGCATGGGCATCCTAGCTGAAAAAGGCTGCTGTAGACTACAGGTAACCTAGACTCGAATTTCATGAATTATTCCCAGTAATCAGAATGCCAATGCTGCAGGCCTACCATTCAGTGCAACCTCAAATGGGTGTCACTACAGGGCTGAAGTTCTGGACGTTACTGAATTGGATCAGACTCAGGTAAGAATTGGGGGGAGGGGGAGCTACTGTAGAACGGAAGGGTTTAGAACCACTTTTAAGATGTGCAATGATCATGTAGTTCATATCATCATTCATTTTCCTGTATGTACAGCCTATAGTAGAGTACATTTTCATATTCCATTGTCAGAAGTTTCTGTATGTGTTTAAAACATGAGGCATGCCACATGACACTGAACAGGTTATCACACGACCTCTATCTGTAGTCTAAGAACCAACACTTACTGTGAAGAAACTACATACAGTATTCCACAAACCCTGGGCCTTTCAGTCTACTGTTCTGCAGGTGAGAGCTAATCAGTAACTAAATATGACACAGACACCAGCAGGCAGAGCTGGAAAGGGGAGAGATGCGTTTTCATCACATTAGCACTCCCACATTTGTGATTCAATAGAAAATTTCATGGTGAGGCTTTTGGTAAATAGAGACAAGATAGGTGAATGAATACATGGACATAGGGGAATCGGTCAACCATGACACTATAACTTGCAGCCACAATATGTGTGCCCTCTATTACAAGGTAAGGCAAACAAATGGCATGGGGAATATAACTACACTAATACCTATTATATGTAGAGGGGGGGGGTTCTTTGGCTCAATATGCAGTGCACATGCAAAAGAGTTTAACTAATAAAGGCTAAGGGGGAAACAAATACATGGCACCTATTAGTCATAATAGTATCACATTGTTGTTTTGTTTAATACAATTTGTCATAAAAATAGCATTAATACATAATTTAAAAGAGAGAAGACAAGAATAACACCCATATACATAATATTTCTGCTCTATCACCAGCTATGTAAACATTTTGCATGAGTGGTTAGCGTATCCATCAAACTCCATCATTTTGATACTAGTGGCAAGAGATAGGCACTTCTACTCAACATGTTTCTTGGAAGATTATTCCACTTCTTCAGGAGTGTGTAGGTATGTGGGTAAATGCAGATTAAAATGATCAATGTCATCTCCCTCCACCATGCATTGGGGTTGGGGAACCAGGCTAATGGCCCCACAAGAAACCGGGCAGAACATAGGGTTCACAACATGGAGACACATCCTAAGCACCTCAGGACTTCAAGACTTTTAAGGTCACATGTAAATATTTGTAGGGAGCAGCCTGATGCGTATTTACGTGATGTCAATTTAATCTGTTTTTGTTCCTATGCACATTTGAAAAATAAAGAATGTATAATAAATAAATAAATAAAACGATTGACTGGTTAAAAGAGTTAAAAGAGTATGGGATTTTTTTTTTAACCACATCAATAACAGGCACTTTCCCCCCTTTCCGCCCAGACCAATTTTCAGCTTTCATCGCTGTTGCATTTTGAATGACAATTGTGCGGTCATGCTACACTGTACCCAAACCTTTTTATCATTTTTCTCCTACAAATAGAGCTTTCTTTTGGTGGTATTTGATCACCTCTACAGCTTTTACAAATAAAAAAGACTGAAAATTTTGAGAAAAAAGTTTTCTCCTTCACTGATGGGAACTGATAAGGCTGCACTGACGGGCACTGATGAGGCAGTACTGATTGGCACTGATGAGATGGCCCTGATGAGGTGACACTGATGGGCACTGATGAGGTGACACTTATATGCAGCGCTGATGGGCGCTGATAGGCGGCACTGATATGCAGCACTGATGGGCACTGATAGGGGCACTGATATGCAGCACTGATGGGCACTGATAAGCGGCACTGATGGGCACTCATAGGTGGCACTGATGGGAACTGATAGGTGGCACTGATATGTGGCACTGGTCGGCACTGATAGATAGCACTGTTAGGGAGGCACTGACAGGCATCACAGATGGGCACAATGCCATCCCTATAGTACACTGTATGGCCCCATTACCTGGTGGTCTAGGGTGGGGTCCCTGGTGGTCCCTGGGTGGGCTCCCTGGTGGTCCCTGGGTGGGTTCCCTGGTGGTACATGGATGGGCTCCCTGGTGATCCTGGGTGGCAACCCATGGGGGGCTGCACTAATAAACAATCAGTGCAGACGCCCCCCTGTCAGAGGCCGCTGATCACTTCTCCTCTACTCGTGTCTGCAGATGCGAGTAGAGGAAAAGCCGATACACGCCTCTTCCTATTTACACCGTGATCAGCTTTGGTCACAGCTGATTATGTGGTGAAGAGTAGAGTTGAGCGAACCCGGTGGGTTCAGCCGAACTTCAGAAAAAAGTCCGGATTCGGTACCGAATGTGACCCGAACTTTACCCCGAACCCCATTGAATTCAATGGGGACCCAAACTTTTCGGCACAAAAATGACTGTAAAAGAGTCCTGGAAAGTGCTAGAGGGCTGCAAAATGCTTTTAGAATAATAATCTGTCCCTTACAGCAACAGCAGGAACCTGACCCTATAGAACTAGGAGATGATTTTAGAACAATAATCTGCCCCTCTAAGCAGTAGACTCTACCTAGTCCAGTCAGATCTTTCTGTAATGCAGGATGAGATCTGCAATCTGTCCCTAAAAGCAGTAGTAGTAGTAGTAATCTCTACCTATCTATCTATCTGCAATCTGTCCCTCACAGCACCGGCAGCATCCTCTCCCTACACTACCCAGAGAGCATGTGACATGCAGCACTGTGACTCCAGCCTCATATAGAGGCTGGGTCACGTGATGCACTGGCCAATCACAGCCATGCCATTAGTAGGAATGGCTGTGATGGCTTCTAGGGAAAACCAGTGAAACACTTGTTGATTGGCTGCCCTGCAGCTATTCAACATGTGTGATCAAATACCCGAACCCAGAACTCGAACCCTAACTTTTTTTCAAATGTCCGGGTTCGGGTCTGGGTCACGGACACCCCAAAGTTCAGTATGAACTCAAACTTTACAGTTCGGGTTCGCTCAACTCTAGTAAAGAGCTTCGGATGGAGGCTCTTTACCGAGATCAGTAATGCGGTGTGACACACCACACCACCGATCACCATGCTGCACACTCCCACGGGCCCACGATTGCGGGTTATCCTGGGGGACGTCATATGATGTCCAGTCAGGATAACTGAACCACCGCCCGGTTGTCATTTGTCTATAGGCCAGGCGGGAAGTGGTTAATCATACTTACCTAGGTGGTTGCAGCATTGGTGCAATGCTTCATCTGTCCCCCACCATCTCTGAGCAGAGAGCCATGACTGTCAGTCACCACTGTCTGCTCCACCCTTCCAGCGCTCACTGGAGTGCTGGGCTGTGAAGGGGGCGGGAGCAGCTGGCTTAGGCTCTCAGTGGCTCGCTGGCAGGCTGAGCCAGGTTCCGGTCCAGGCTCCTGGGTGGATCCCTACCATATAGTTGCGATGTTTCCGCAACCTGAACTGACCCTGTGATGTCTGCTGACAGTCGGCTTTAGCCCATTGTTGGCTGAAAATGGGTCACAGGAGTGCAGAACGAACTTTACTCCTGTGATCCAGAGGAGTAGTACAGCCAAACAAGCTTTGGCTATACTTCTTTTTTAAAGCAAATAAATACTCAGTTGCCTCAAAATCTAACTCCTGTAATTCTGGGTCAGTTGGAAATAGGTTTCATAGACCCCAGGGCTGAGGCCATGTCTCCACCTCTGTCTCCTCTTGCTATTCATAAAAAACAAAAATGGTGCTGTGTGTTTTGTAAATAAATAGTCTAGAGGAGAGAAAGGCGGAGATAGTACATCCGAGCGGCCAAAAGTACATAACTCAAATGATTAACTCGTATGCAGATTTCCTGACACAGAGAATAGAATTATGTAACTATAACAAAACTCCAAAACAGCAGCAGCACTACAGACCTATGTTTTGTGCAATCACAGTGGGCGTTTAGGGTGCCAGCTCAAAAAGTCAGTCTCCTCTTGCTATTAGAAGGCATGAATGAATTGGAGTCACACACTAAATATCTCTAAGGGGGAGATTTACAAAAACTGGTGCAGTTTTAAACCAGTTTTAGCCTAGGTTCACACCTTCATGTGTTGTACAGGCTGCATTTGAGCGGGCACAGCAACCCATTTATTTGAAAGGGCTGCCGGAAAAAAGTCCCTGCACCTTTCCAGAAATCACAGCCTGTATGAGAACCACACTGCAGTGCAGTTGCCAGTGTGGGTGCAATTTCCAGTGCGTGTGGCGTCCCGTTAACATTAATGGCACTGGCCCACAGGTCCCGTGCTTTGTGTGCGAGTGGTTGCAGCTGTGGGATGAAGTGTGGGTCCCACAATGGCTTCCACCTACACAAGTGTGAACCAAGCCTTAGGGTCCTTTCACACACACGGACCGTTCATCAGTTCATCAGTTTATCAGTTCATCAGTTCATCCGTTTTTCATCAGTTTTTCATCAGTGGTCATCAGTTTTTCATCCGTTTTTTCATCCGTTTTTCATCAGTGGTCATCAGTTTTTCATCAGTTTTTTCATCCGTTTTTCATCAGTGGTCATCAGTTTTTCATCAGTTTTTTTTTACATTCACTACCAATGCAAAAACGGATGAAAAACTGACCGTTCGTCAGTTTACATCCGTTTTTCGTCCGATCCGTTTTTTTGACGGATGAAAAATAGGACTTTCATCCGTTCAAAAAAACGGATGCTGACGGAAGCGGATGAAAACTGATGAAAATAGCTTATCATCAGTTGTCATCAGTTTCTCCATAGAGTTGCATTGATGTCCGTTTTTCATCCGTCAACGGATGGATGAAAAACGGACAAACGGTCCGTATGTGTGAAAGGGGCCTTAATCTCCCCTGATGTGTTCTTTATTGAACCATCAGTAGTATGGCTGCTTCCATTATGTCCCTGTCCAATGATCACCTTTCTTTAATGCATTTCACTGATAATGACTTAATTACAAGGAAAGGTGATCCCTAGGCAGGGACATCACAGAAGCAGACATATTACTAATGGTTCAATAAAGAACATTTAGAAGGAAGAGATATTTGGTGCGTTGCATCTATTTATTCATGCCTTAAGACAAGGTGGTTCCACAACTTTCACACCTCCCATCCTATTCTTGGACAATCAACCCCTGCATTGACATGTTTCATGGATTGGATTTGGATGTTTGTGCTACTTGTGTGGATAAAAATACTGGGCTATGTTCCCGATACCCATAAAGACCGAACAAGTGGCTTGGGGATGTTACGAAAAATCTTTGAAATCACAAAACAAGTCCAGTTGAATGTGACTACTACTAGATATACCATGACTTGAATTAATGAGGACCATAGCAGACACTAGAAAGGAAAAGCAAGTATGATGCTTACTTTAGGAAACTGTTTAATGGGAATGAGTACTTTTTGTGCCAACTTCATGTTCTTATTAACCACCACATCGATATATTGGTCTTCACTGCTGTCTGAGCTATCCTCCCCCTTCTGTATTTTTTCAATTTCTGGAAAACAAAGAAAAAGACAAAACGACTGTTAAATGACTTTAAGTTTCAAAGTTATATCTCATTGTTGGCCAGCAAGAGAAATGCCCCCTAGATTTGAGGTCAGTGGAAAAAATGCCCCATTCATACAATGATAGTCAGAATGCCACCTGCACAGATAGAGATAAATGGTGTCACGCAGTTGGCTTTGCTAAGTGGCACTGACCCCAAAACTATACAGGCACCTTTAGGTGGGAGGTCAGTCAGCCACAGTTCATGGAACTGCTAGCACCCTCTACAGGAACTTTAGTGTTTCACAGAACCCTGGTTGAGAATGGTTGGTTTAAATGACCTAATGGGCTGAATACATTTCAGGTGTGCAGAGTCTCATCGCAGAGCTATAGTAGGAAAGGACTTTAAAAAGCATATTGATATTGGCACTAGATAAAAAAACTTCTATGAAAGCATAACATTCATTGAGTAAATATTAAAAACACATGTAACACCATACCCAACACTTTAGTACAGGGTTCACATATATCTTCAACATGCCTACTCAATGGAAGACAATATTTCACATGTCAGCTCAACACCTTTCGAATTATCATACATCTTCATCGGGACCACATGTGAATGAGATCCATGTGGTTGAACCCAAGACAAATGTGCCTGCTGAAGGGTAATAGGTGTTGACCATCATTTACAAAACAGGGCATGGAAGAGAGACAAAGAACACACCATAGAAAGCCAATAAGCTAGTCATATATTGCATATAATACTGCAGCCCTGATATCAAACAGCCCCCGGTAGGCTGTTGGATATCGGGGCTGAAGTAGTATCCTTTTGTATAGCATGCTGGCAGGGAACAGACTTTTTGACTCGGACTGTAGCTTTTTAGAAAAAGTATGAAGTGTAAGAATTTGCCCACCTTTATTTTGATGCACCTTGGATGTGTTTAGCCGATTTAGGCTGACTTGGGCTTTAAAGTAGATGATAGCTCCAAGTAGATAGCATTTCATTTGTTAAAACATTGTGTATTATAAAAAAAATACATGTGCGGTTAGTTTAGTTCTGAATAAATATTCAAACAAATTTTTCGTTATTCGGAGATTCAGATATATCCGAATACCCAAATTACAGTACAAATTAATTTTCCCGAAGTCTCTGAATAAGGAAATTTGTCCGAATTTCCAAAATTTGAATTGACATTCAAATTGAATTTTACATCGAATTCCATTCGAATTCGAACTGTATGCATATTGCTGAAATCAAAGACTGTGTGTGTTATTAGAGTACCATTTTGAAATAATGCTGTTTTCGTTAAGCCAAAGGTGATTGAAAGGGCCATTGTAATCATTTGATGAAGATTTTTCTTTTGTTCTTCACTTTTCAAGTATAAAATTGATAAAAAGAAACCAGTCAAATACAGCATATATCTATTTGAAAGCATTTGCACTTGACATTATTTTTTCCCAGCTGGCCAAAACCTCTACACAGTATTGTACATAATAAAAGTTGAAAGAAAGATATTACTTTTATTAATTAGAACACTTCACATATTTTGAATAAATGTATTATTAATGCAAACAAGATCAATGTGTATAAATAACAACCAGATGTTAAATCCTTGTGTAAATGGGACAATTTTTGAGAATAAGAACGACAAAGATAACCATCTCTGCAGGCCTCAACTAATGTAGCCTTTATTAGGGCAGCGTGGCTAGATGAAGATGGAAGCCTGTCCTCATTGCAAAACACATAAAAGTCTCCTTTTGACTTTTCAAAAAAGAAACTGAAGGGGTCTTAGACTGTCAGGAACAAGATTTTTTCTCTGGTTCGAAGAAAGAAAAATATACAATTGTTTTGCCTCAAGTGTAAATGTTATTTATGTAGGAAACCCGGTTTTTGCTCTTCATAACCTGTTCAATACCACCCCAACTGTGAAGCATGGTTGTGGCAGGTAGTGTCCTGCTGTGGGGTTGTGTGTGTTTTCCAGTAACATTATAGACTGGTCTGGAACAGGTAGACTTTTCAGGATCCATGGTTTGAAGCTCAATGAAAACCTCTTCTGCATCCACACACAGCGCTCCAGACCTCAGGTTGGGCTGAATGTTCTCCTTCTATCCAACATGACAATAATCTTAAAGGAGTTGTAAAGGCAGAAGTTTTTTCTTGATGCATTCTATGTAATGTAATTAATTTTGGCATTGAACTGTCAGTCAATTCCAAAAGCCGCATTCGAATGGAAAAGAAATCTAAATGTTTTCGATTTGACCGATTCAAAACTTATCGATTCAAACATTTTGAATCGTAAACAAACAAGAAATTCAAAGAATATTCGAAAAAATACATAGAACGAACTCTAAATGCTAATTCCAAATACAAATCCTGAATACGAATTGAACGAATCAACCGAATTTAACGAAACCAAATAACTGGATTACCGAATCTCAACGAAACAAAACATTTTTTTTCATCATGCACAAATCTAATAAACTATGATCTATCTAATATGAATTATCAAATTTTTGCACATTATTTATGAATATCCCTAACATTATTTGCAGGGATTTCCTGTCTACATGCACTTGCTCAAGTGGAGGTTGCACATCATTGGAGCTTCCTGATGGTGACAACAGTAGTCCATGCCAACACAATAAGCCAGAACACGGCAACTTATAGTCTCCACTGAAAGTATACAGGCGGTCCCCTAGTTACAAACATCCGACTTACAAACGACTCCTACTTACAAATGGAGGTAGACAACAGGAAGTGAGAGGAAATCTATCCCTAGGAAGGAAAATCCACTCAGGTAAGAGTTATTATGGGAAAAAGGTGTCTCCACTGATGCTTTATCACCAATCCTTGTTTTCACAACAACCCAAAATTTTTAAAATCCAATTATCATTGGGACAGGAAGTGAGGTGAAATCTTCTGAACAGAAACATAGACAGCAAAACAAACATTACAGGGGTGTTACCCCTTCCCTATGCTATCCAAAATGGTTAAAAATTGTTTTTTTTGGCTGAAGCTACACTTAAAAAATGTCCCTGTTCCGACTTACAAACAAATTCAACTTAAGAACAAACCTACAGACCCTATCTTGTTTGTAACCCGGGGACCGCCTGTATGTGGAATAGTGTCATAGATGAGCAATTGGGGGACAGCATGGATAGAACATGCCTGAAAGAGAAGGAAAACCCTTCCTAATGGGGGGACTTGGTTCTTGTAGTTAAATGGATTGGTTTGGTTTACTTCTTTCACTTTCTTACTTTTTCTGTTCTTTTTTCCTCTGATCTTTTATAATAAATCTTGATGTGACACAAGTCCTTTTTTTTTTTTTTTTAATCTGGTTTTATTGGTATTTTCAAGTAATACAGATTAGTTGTCAATCACAGTAATGACATAGGAATGACAAATCAAACAAAGAAATTGCAGTATGCCTTGCTTATGGTCAGAGAGATCATGAAAAGTATCATAACAACATATGTTGAGTTGAAGATTTTACGCGGTTACATCAAGAAAAATTGGTTACATACAGCAAAGAGGTCTGTGCAAGGTAGTAAAAGGAAAGAAAATTTGGAGAGCTGGATGTAGTCCCCATAATAGCAACTCTAAGCAAGAAATTACCAAAATGCAGTAAACTGTTAGGGGGGGGGGGGGGATGAGGGAGCGAAAAACCAGGAAAAAGGGGGGGGGAGGCGGAGGGAGGGGACCTGCAAAAAACACTTATGACCTGAGAAATATTGCCCTTGGGAGGGCGTAGATTAGTTGTAGTTCCGGAGGTTCAAGGTTTGGGGATTATACAGAAAAACGTCGCGCTTCTAGTTAGGATTTTGTGACCTGTTGGTGGTGACCGGGAAGTTATAGGGTTCAGAGCGTCCTTGACTGATGGGTTGAAGTTTTTCTTTCCCGTTGATGTCTAAAGTTAGAGGGCAGGCGTAGCGCAGTCAAGTTATCTGCGACCTTCTTGAAGCGCCTGATATGTACCGGTTGCTTTGGTGGTTCGGGGTGAAGACGATGGAAGAGTATACTGGTGTTTGGAACTTGGAGGCCTTGATGTTGATTAGATGCGGGAGGGTTCCCGTTAT
>BLSH010109271.1:1196460-1212114 GCA_018402905.1 Glandirana rugosa
AGAAATCCATGAGAGCGGATTGCGGGAGGGATTCAGGGACCCCTATGAATCTTAGGTTACATCGCCTGGACCTGTTTTCCAGGTCATCCAGTTTCTGGAGGATGTACTGATTTGTTTTCGTTTGTTCTTGCTCAGCTCCCTGTAGCTGATAAAGGTCGTCTTCCATACTGGCTATCCTGCTCTCGGCTTCAGTGAGGCGAGTTTTATGGTCGCTCAATTCACTTCGTAGAATCTGCATCCCTTCAGTAACAGCCCTTTCTACTGTGGCAGTAATTGTAGGGGCGAGGATGGCAGCGACTGCCTGGGCTATGCGTGCATGAGAATCCATGTCCGCTTGTGTGGAAGGGGATGGATGAGTGCCACTTACTTCCATTTCATTTGTTTCCGGAACGATCGTTTTCTGCATTGAATTCGTTGCCGCTACGAGGGTTTCCGGAACGAACGTTTTGGAGGCCGCATCCCCGGGCTCGATTTGCGGCGCGGCCAGCGGACCGCGCGGGGTGGGTTTTTCCAAGAAGCGATCCATTCGCTGGAGGGAGTCCGCCTTCCTGGAGGTGCTCAGGCGGTTGGGTTGCGCGATGGGTGTCTCGGGCTGGCTTTTTAAGCTGATTTGTGGCTGTGGATGGAGGAGCTAGCTGGAGGTGCTGCTACTCCATGCGGCGCCGGAACCGGAAGTCTCACAAGTCCTTTTTAATAGGTTATGGGGAGTACAAAGTGGAAGCATTGTTTGCTGTAACAATGATCTCTAGCAGTCATAGCAGTAATAACAAGTAATGTATCCCCAGTCTATGACTCTCCATCCCATTCCTGTAGCATCTTTGGAGTCTTTAACACTCCCTGTAGCATTTCTCCAGTCTTTGACCATTTTCTGTTGGGTGTCCGCAGTCTCGCAGTTTTCTGTAGTATTACATTCACTTTATATGTGTGGCCCTTTGATGATGTCAGGGGTCATACTTTTAGCCTCCCTAACTTAAAAGTTGACCACTAGTGCTCTGCAGCTTCTGCCTGCCACAGAGTTACACTATAAATCAGCTGTGCCCAAGCTTTACTCTTCCAAGCCCTTGTCTCCCGCTGCCTGAAACACGCTCATTTGAAAGAGGGCTGAAAATAATTGTTGTAAGCAAATAGAAAAAAAAACAACTTTATCACAATGACACATGGACATGAAAAATAGAACAGAGCGCCGCACTGTTGACATAAGTTTCAAACAAAATTGCTAAAAACATAAATAAATTGCAATGCAGAGTTCAATTCAGAGGAAAAAGTGATGACACGGCTCCCAAAGCGATCTCAGGCTAATTCATCTCTGTTACAAATGGTGACTTTTTAAACAGGAAGCCTCTGAAACCTTTAAATTACAAAGCCAGAGAGGCTGCCGAGTCTATTTGTTCTCCTTCACGTTGTTTCGCATCATTAAAGGGCAACTACACATAACACCAGAGACTGGGGGGATGGTGGAGCAGATGAAGAGAGTGCATTGGGTAGATATGTTCTCCTGCATGAACCTATTCCTTCAATTATCTAGTTTGAGGACCCATTCACATTAAAGCATTCCATTGCAGTGTGATAATACACATGCATTAATGTGCGTTATGGCATGTGTTGGAATGCCTTGAGTTAAGGTAGCCCATTCATAAGAATAGGCAGCCAACATAACGCAATGGATGAAAATGGGCATGGCTCCTTTTCAAAACACAGCACACCACAATGCATGATATATGTCCTGTGGCTCTACTGTACAAAACATAGCTTTCACAACGAATGGCTTTCACAAACAATGGCTTTCATAACGAATGGCTTTCACAATGAATGGCTTTCACAATGAATGGTTTTAACAATACATTTTTCTTTCACAATGAATATCTTTCATAATGAATGGTTTTAACAATGAATGGCTTTCACAATAAATATCTTTAACAATGTATGTTTTTTTTTTTTTTTACAATAAATATCTTTCCCAATGACTATCGTTCACAACAAATGTTTTTTAGAATAAATATGTTTTTTTTTTTTGAAAGAATTTGTTTATTGATTTTTCCAAACACAAAACAGTAGCACTCAAGTCATACAGTTGGAGATGCAGTATAAGTATACCAAGGATAGATTAACAACCATATATTTTCTCTGATATAAATCCAAACTTAAGTAAATGCATACCATAGAGTAACTCCGTCCCCTACAGTCACAGGGAAGGAGCGCCAGGAAAGCTAGTGGGGGGTGCAGCCCCGGGATCAAACCGGACCCGCTCTTACACAGGGCCCCAGCCAACACTGGCCGAACAACTGCACTTATCCATCCAAACCCATTCACACATACAAGAAAGTCAGACATGTTATGGCATGAGAACCCCCCCCAACCCCCCTTCTCCATCTAATCACAAAGGCGGACCTCTCTGAAATCCAAGGCCTACAGTCACAAGGACCCAAATATCAGAAAACCATTTACTCCAGTGTTTGCTGGGATAATCCTTTCCAAAAGGAATCCGCAATATCCAACCATGGTTGCCATATCTTAAAAAAATTCTTGGGGCATGCTCTACCATTATATATTAGCTTAAATACAGGTAAATATTTATTAATAGAGTTGAGCGAACACCTGGACATTCGGGTTCGGAGGGTCCGAACGAACTTTGGGAAAAAGTCCGGGTTCGGCACCGAACGTTGCCCGAACGTTATCCCGGACCCTGAACCCCATTGAAGTCAATGGGGACCCGAACTTTTAGGCACAAAAATGGCTGTAACAAAGTCCTGGCAAGTGCTAGAGGGCTGCAAAAGGAAGTAAAATGGGGGTAAGAGTAGGGCAAGTGCCCTACAAAAAAATGGGGATAGGGAAAATAAATTAAAATCAAATAAACTAGGAGATGATTTTTGAACAATAATGTGTCACTTACAGCTGCAGCTAAAACCTCTCCCTTTAGAACTAGGAGATGATTTTTGAACAATAATCTGTCCCTCTAAGCAGAAGCCTCTACCTAGTGCAGTCAGATTGCTCAAAGCAGCAGTATGTGAAATCTCAAATTACTCCCACAATCTGATCGTTGTGTACGATCCCACAATCTGATCGTTGTGTGCGATCATAACGAGCGTTGTGTTATGAAGGGTTTGATCTGCAATCTGTCACTCAAAGCAGCAGTATGTGAAATCTCAAATTTCTGCAATCTGTCCCTCAGAGCAACAGTAGTAGTAATCTCAGGATGCAGGATCAGATGTTAAAATGTCTGCAATCTGTTCCTCACAAAAACGCTGGCAGCTCCCTCTCCCTACACTAACCCAAGAGCATGTGACATGCAGCACTGTGACTCCAGCCTCATATAGAGGCTGGGTCACATGATGCACTGGCCAATCACAGCCATGCCATTAGTAGGCATGGCTGTGATGGCTTCTAAGGGCAAACCAGTGAAACGCTTGTTGATGCGTCAACATGCGTGATCAACTACCAGAACCCAGAACTTGAACATTTTTTGAAATGTCCGCGTTCGGGTCCGGGTCCCGGACACCCCAAAGTACGGTATGGACCCGAACGTTACAGTCCGGGTTCGCTCAACACTATTTATTAACCATACGGTAAAACGTTTGTATGCTAGGAGCATTGGTATCTTTCCACTGCAGTAAAATCAATTCCCTAGCAAAAAATAATAGTAGTCTCACTAAAGTCCGGGTATGAGTCCGATGTACAATCTCATTCATGATCTTAAGAAGGCCAACGTCTGGAGTTTTTGGAACATAAATTCCTAGAGTATCTTCAAGGAAAGAAAATATATCATTCCAGAATGTTGTAAGGATACTACAAGACTAAAACATATGAAGGCGGTCTGCCTGTGATTCACCACATCTGGGGCACTTTCCAGCCGAGGCGAAGCCCATGTGAGCCAGCTTGGCGGGAGTATAATGCAATTGGTTATTAAACTTAAATTGAATAAGTCTATCATTCAAACCAATGAGATTCAGAAAGCAAGCCTCCGAGACCTCTTCCCATGCGTCCTCAGACAGCTCCGGGAGCATCACCCTCCACCTGCCATATGCAGTTTGGTAGGGGCTGGTCCCTGCTGCCCGAAGACGGGAGTTTGGCAATATCGGGGGAAGACAACACTATCTCGAGTGGCATTTCTGTGAGCCTCTGGTGCAGACCACCAAACTGCGCATGTATTGCATGTCGCAGGAGTAGGTATTTAAAAAAGAACTTTTTGGACACCCCACATCTGGCCTTAAGGTCATCAAAAGTGACAAAAGTGTCTTCGTGAAAAACATGCACCATATGAGTGATGCCCAGACGAATCCCCCACCTCGAGTCCGGGTGCCCCAGAAGCTCCGGAAGGTTAGGGTTGTACCACATAGGGTCATTGGGAGACACTCCCCCATCTGGTCCCAGAGTCTTGTTGCCCTCATGCCAGGCTAACCAGCTAACATCTACAGGTGACATCCGAGAACTCAGTCCAGGCTTAGATTTATGCAATGCCTCCACCACGGAGGTCCCAGGACCGATAATCGCTGATACCAGGGAGGTGGAGGAGTTCTGCGGGGGTTTCCTATACCAATCATACACATATATAAGTTGCGCTGCTAAGAAATAACACCAGAGGTTCGGGCAGGCCAAACCACCATTCGCCACAGGCGCCTGAAGGGACTTCTTAGATATGTGTGGATGTGCACCTTGCCAGAGGAAAGAGCTCAGACTCCTATCAAGGTCATTAAAGAATCGCTTAGCCAAGAATGCTCGGAGTACATACAGATACTTTGGAAGGTATATCATTTTGAAAATGTTCACTCGCCCTATCAGGTTAAGGGGCAGAGAGGTCCAGGTGCGGAACCTCATTTCCATCTCGGATACTATAGGGGACAGGTTAAGGGATTTGAATTTTGATAGATCAGCCTGTATCTGTATACCTAAATATTTAAAATTGGAATGTAGTGACAGTTTAGACATGCTCAAATAAGAGTAATCCCCTTCAGGACCCAATGGGAAAGCTATTGATTTCTCCCAGCCCACTCGCAGCCCCGATGCCCGTCCAAACTCCTCCACCACCTCCATCAAGACCTCAAATGAATCTTCCTCACCATCCAAATATATAAGAGTATCATCTGCGTAAAGCAAGATTTTTTCAGACAACTAACCATATCGGATGCCCCCCACCCGCTCCGTCTGCCGCACAGCAAGAGCAAGAGGCTCCATTGCCAGGGCAAACAAGAACGGAAAGAGCGGGCATCCTTGCCTCATACCTCTATGCAGCATAAATACACCTGAGACATCTTTGTTAGTGCATACCCTGGCCCTGGGATTGGTATACAACAAGCGGACCCATTGGATGTACTTAAGGCTAAATCCCATGTGGTGCATGGTTTCCCAAAGAAAGGACCACCTCACGGCAGTGGTGTATTTTGGTTTTGTGCTGCCCTAGGCCTGACTAAACTCATGCACTTCCCTAATTTAAATATGAACCACCCCTTCCTGTCAAGGGGGTGCCTGACCTGTTTGTCTCCCGGTCCAGTCCACCCCATAAGACTGGCGCTACACTAAAAATGTAGTGAAAGCCGGTGGGGACTCTTTTCCTGCTGCCCCCCTGCAAAGTGCCGCCCTAGGCCTGGGCATTGTTGGCCTAGGCCAAGATACAG
The DNA here is from genome assembly GCA_018402905.1 of Glandirana rugosa. Classification (NCBI taxonomy): domain Eukaryota; kingdom Metazoa; phylum Chordata; class Amphibia; order Anura; family Ranidae; genus Glandirana; species Glandirana rugosa. The sequence goes on from BLSH010109271.1 coordinate 1,202,070, forward strand.
CATTGCCTCACGGTGTCAAAGGGTTTGGGTTTTTAATGCATTTTTGGTGTGTTTTTTGAAGCATTTTTGTTGCATTTAACGGTTGCCTGACTCCAAACTCGCACCTGAGAAACATGGACATTTGACTTAAAAAGTGGATCAAAAACACAACCACAGTGCGTTTTTTATGTGTTTTCCACTCATTTCAATGAGAAGGTGTGTTTTTGATGTGCTTTTTAAACACGCATAAAAAATGTAGCATGCGGGACTTTTAAAAATGCACCACAACCGCAGTGCATCGGTGTGAAGAGTTCTATAGGGTTTAAAGGAATACATTTTTCAATATGAAAGAATCCTTGGGCTGCTTTAATACTGCTCCATTGAAAAAAGTCCCATAGGATTTAATGAGAAACGTTTTTAATGAGTTTTTAACAAGCTAAAAATGCAGCAAAAATGCATCAGTGTGAAAGGACCCTTAACCACTTCAGTTCCGGACGGTTTACCCCCCTTTCTGACTAGGCCATTTTTTTGTGATACTGCTTTGCTTTAAGTGACAATTGCACAGTCGTGCGATGCTGTACCCAAACAAATTGATGCATTTGATCACCTCTGCGGTTTTTATTTTTTGCACTATAAACAATATTTTTTATTTTCTGCTATAAAACACGTCCAACAAAAAAAATTAAAAAATCTAATTTATTCATCAATTTAAGCCAATATGTATTCTACATATTTTTTTGGGGAAAAAAAATCCACATAAGCGTATATTGATTGGTTTGTGCAAACGTTATAGTGTCTACAAACTATGGGATAGCTTTATGGACTTTTTATTTTTTTTTACTAATAATGGCGACGATCAGCGCAGATCAGGCGGATGACAGGTTTGTGTCTGCTCCCGCTATGCAGAGTGGACATTGGCACAGCCTGCTGTTCTCTATGGGCAGTCAGACCACCACCTGTCAGTTTCCATCTGACTGTCATCTGATCCGCTAGCTGGATTGGGAATGGATTCCCATCTGTCTGTTTTTGGCGGACCAGATCAGATAGGATGCAGGCGGGTGCAAATGGACATATGTCCATTTACATCCGCCTCCCCATAGAGAACAATTGGTAGTCCAATTGGGTCTGCCTTAAAAACAGACATGCAAACCCGACTGGTGGGCTCCTGTGAAGGGGGCCTTGATCTAAATATGGTAACTCCAATGATGAGCTCTACTGGTGGATTCTTTCTTAGAAATTGCTATTTTTATTAGGCCTTTGACGGTGATGTCACTGGTGTGGATGGTGAGGTCACTGGTGTGGACGGTGATGTCACCAGTGGAGCATTATTAGAGATACCTTATTGATAACTAACTAATGTCCCAATAAAGTTTTTGCCCACACTTCAGCGTTAATCAAGCTATGATATATTATTTGCCATATTAGGTATTTACAGTTAGTGGCAAAAGCATACTGTATGTAGCGCTACCCCCGATGGGGCCACTGAGATTTCACAGGTTCTTTCCCCAGTGTAGAGGAAACCAGGCACCAAGAAACAGTCCATCCACTCTGGCTCAATCTAGTAGTTGTCTTTTTCAGGTTTATTTGCTTAGCAAAACTTGTAAGGGGTTTTAGGTTGAAGTAGGATACTCCAAGACAAAATACATTGCTAGCAGAGGACACCTCTTACTTAGTGGCAATAGCACTAGTAGGCAGACTTAAACAGTCTGTGGTTTATGGCTGGGGACCATGAAACGGAATGAGCACAAATAGAGGTGGGCTTGAACAGACAATGGTTCATGGCTGGGGACCATGAAACACCACAAGTACAAATAGAGGTGGGCTTGAACAGACCATAGTTCACAGCTGGGGACCATGAAACACTACAAGCACAAATAGAGGTGGGCTTGAACAGACCATGGTTCACAGCTGGGAGCCATGAAACAGCACAAACACAAATAGAGGTGGGGTTGAACAGGCCATGGTTCATGGCTGGGGACCATGAAACACCACAAGCACAAATAGAGGTGGGCTTGAACAGACCATGGTTCATGGCTGGGGACCATGAAACACCACAAGGACAAATAGAGGTGGGCTTGAACAGACCATGGTATATGGCTGGGGACCATGAAACACCACACGGACAAATAGAGGTGGGCTTGAACAGACCATAGTTCACAGCTGAGGACCATGAAACACCACAAGTACAAATAGAGGTGGGCTTGAACAGACCATGGTTCACAGCTGGGGACCATGAAACACCACAAGCACAAATAGAGGTGAGCTTTAACAGACCGTGGTTCACGGCTGAGGACCATGAAACCCCACAAACACAAATAGAGGTGGGCTTGAACAGATCATGGTTTACAGCTGGGGACCATGAAGCACCACAAGCACAAATAGCGGTGGGCTTGAACAGACCATGGTTCATGGTTGGGGACCATGAAACACCACAAGGACAAATAGAGGTGGGCTTGAACAGACCATGGTTCATGGCTGGGGACCATGAAACACCACAAGCACAAATAGAGGCAGGCTTGAACAGACCATGGTTCACGGCTGGGGACAATGAAACACCACAAGCACAAATAGAGGTAGGCTTGAACAGACCATGGTTCAAGGCTGGGGACCATGAAACTCCACAAGCACAAATAGAGGTGGGCTTTAACAGACCGTGGTTCACAGCTGGGGACCATGAAACAAAATGAGTACAAATAGAGGCGGATTTCAATAGACTCACATTAGTTCACAAATGTGCTGGTACCATTTCTTCAGGGCCCATGCTGTGACCGGCAGCTCCCGTGCACATGCGAGGGAAAGACGTCATCACGGCTCCAGCCAGTCACAGCGCCGAAGCCCGCAAACCCGGGAAGATGTTGGCCCTGTCAGCGGTGTGCAGGCGCTGATTTAGGGCATTGTTCTAAGGTAAGTATTTCATAATGAGCAAGTATGCGATGCATACTAGCTCATTATGCCTTTGCCTAGCAAATTTTTTTTTGTGGTGTTAGTTCATCCTTTCATTTTTCATGAAAAAGGTGAACTTAACCTTTAACTGGTTCCCGACCGCGCGCCGTCTTTTCACGGCGGCAGTCGGGGAGCCCTGCGCGAATCGCCGTAAATAAGTGGCGATTCGCATTTGGCCACCAGGGGGGGTGCGCGCGCGCGCCCCCGCCGCACTCCTGGGGAGTGTGCCCGCGGCTCGGGCGGACCCGATGTCCGCCGGCGAGCCGCGATGAGCGGCTACAGGGAAAAGAACGGGGAACATGTCAGTGGGGCATGAGAGATCTACTGAACTAAGTAGAATACTGCGCAGTCAGCCCAGAAAAGGATGTATGTCACTGTGGCTAGAGACCTTGTTACAGTAGGGGCAACACTGAGTCACAGTGCTGTGTCCAGTAAATAGCTCTGAATAATGGTAAATGGATCACCACTTAAAACGCAATATATAAATAAATAACATCTAGTGCACCATAAGATAAATAATAAAACATAAATAATACAAAGTGCAAGAGTGCTAGTATAAGGTGCATAAGGGATAATGGTGTGTATTTAAGGTGCCTATCAAAGGGAACAGTGAATGCTATTTATGGTACAATAAGTGATGACATATAGAAAAGTGTTGAGCAATAGTAGATAATCAATAATAAATATCATAAAAATAGACGTGCATACAAATTCACATAATAATTCATATTGGTTGCATAAAACCACAGATGATGGTGGTGTGGTGCTAAATCAAAGTGCACTGTGCAACACACAAAAACGCAGATTGTAGTGTAAGCTATTGGTGCCAGTGATCGGGGAGTTGGTCTGGTAGCTCCACTCCGTGCCTCCGTGCGCAGTATTCTACTTAGTTCATTTCTAGTTTATTATTGTGTTCATAAACTAATACTGCAGCAGCTAGCCGTTTCTTTCTTTTGCTTTTCGGTGGACATTTACCCATATACTTACCTAGCACTGACTTATTGTCAATAACTATCCATAAGAGACACGTCTTCACACAAACATAGTGGTAGCGCAGAAGACCTCTATACACTTTATTCTCTACATGAGAGATCTACTGATCCCTGTCACTGGGATCAGTTAGATCTCTCATGCCCATGTTAGCCCAACCCCCCACAGTAAGAACACACCCAGGGAACACAGTTAACCCCTAGCCCCCCCCCTGCAGGTTAACCCCTTCACTGCCAATGACATTTATACAGTAATCAGTGGACATTTAAATTTCTGATCGCTGAATAAATGTCATTGGTCCCAAAAAAGTGTCAAAATGTTCCGACATGTCCCCCCCAATATCGCAGTACCGCTAAAAATCGCAGATCGCCGCCATTACTAGTAAAAAAAAAAAAAAACCCCAGAAATGAATTCTCATCATCCGTAAACGCGGCCACTTTTGCGCAAACCAATCAATAAACACCAATTGCGATTTTTTTTATCACAAATATGAGGAATTATATAAATCGGCCAAAAACGGTGAAAAAAAATGTTTTTTTATATTTTTTTTTTTGGATTTGAATTTTAGCAAAAAGTAAGAAATTTGGGTTTTTTTGCAAAATGGTCGCTCTTCTTTTGTTTATAGCGGCGATAAGAAATGACGCAGAGGCGATCAAATACCACCAAAAGAAAGCTCTATTTGTGGGAAAAAAAAGGACACAAATTTTGTTTGGGTACAACGTCGCACGACCGCGCAATTGTCAGTTAAAGCGACGCAGCGCCGAATCGCAAAAAGTGCTCTGGTCCTAAAGTGCAAAATTCTTCCGGGGCTGAAGTGGTTAAAAGCTGATCTCCAGGCAAATATAAAAGACCCACCCACATCTCTATATTATTACTACATCCCTTAATTTTTTTTTTAATGCACCTGATTTGATTTGGTATTAGCCTCTTGCAGTCCCTGTACAGCAGAGCTCGGGCTGGGGAAGGGAAAAAGCAGCACAAGGAGCCAATTTGTTGGGTTGCAGTGCAGCAGCCAGAGGCATAACTAGAACCTTCAGGGCCCCGGTGCAAGAAATTATGTAGGGCCCCCCCTGACCTCTGGCCAGGGCCATTCCCACTGATCCTGGGGCCCTTTACTCCTGTCGCGGGTCCCTTTATTACAGTACCACCATATAAATGAATAGTGGTGTACCGAGCATCCCTTTTATTCAGAAATGGAAGTATAGTAAAAACAGTTTGCTATGATTCAGTTATGAGTGAACCAATTGGCGTAACTAGAACCTTCAGGGCCCCGGGCAAGAAATTATGAAGGGCCCCTTGACCTCTGGCCAGGGCCCTTCCCTCTTCCCACTGATCCTGGGGCCCTTTACTCCATCTGCCATCTTTGGGCCTTCCCATGGTAGTGAAATGCCAGGGCCCGGTCATAATTGCACCCTTTGCAATCCTGATAGTTCCCTCGCTGGTGTCATTAGTTTTTAATTTTTATTTTAATTTTATTACTTTTTTACCATTTCATTTTATTTCTTTTAAAATTTAATTTCTACAATTTTTTACAATGTTTTTAGGAGCTCTGTTGGGGGGCTTTGATGAGATATCAGGGGTCTAAACAAACCTCAGCTCTCAATTTCCATCTGTGTAGCCTCAGCTGACAAAATGAATGGAGAGGAATAGCTGTGCACCAAGCCTCCCATTCATTCAGAAATAGAAGTATAGTAAAAACCATTTACTATGCTTCAGTTATGAATGAACCGATTGGTACCAATCACTGACTCTGTCCATTCAGAAAAGGAAGGAGCTGGTAAATTACAAATTTACCGACCCATTCCCATCTCTCCATCATGACACATCTTCTACAGCAGCTGGTAGGAGAGAGGAGGGGGGAAGACAGCAGCTCTGTAGGGGGACCAGGGAAGCACACAGGGACCCTGAGAACAGCAGAAGACAAGTAAACTGGATATGAGGGGTGGCGGGGGCAGCATATAGAGGAACCGATCTGCTGCATTGTGCCTCCAGATGTACAAGGGAGGCACACGGGCCCCATGGAGCATGGGGCCCGGTTGCAAATGCAATCCCTGCAAGCCCTGTAGTTACGCCCCTGCAATCAGCAAGCTAAGGAGGAGAGAGCAGAGGGATGAGCTCATTAGTCTGCTTCTGCTCCTTCTTTAACTGTCCAATCGCCAGGTGGGGTTGGTGAGGGTACCTGTAAGAGTTACTGAACTGCAAGAAGGAAAAATCCATTCTCCTTCCCTATCAGACAGGGCTGTGATGTGTGGCATAGCTGTATAAATCTGAGGACTGGATGGATAGGAATGCAAATCCTTTTGCAAGTAAAACCGCTCTTCTATATGTATTTCACCTCTGCAGTTAGCGGTTTGCCTGCAGTTCAGATTTCACTGTGATATCAGGCTTTGCTACGCTTCAGTTCTCCAAAGTACGTCGTATGAATAAACCTGTGTGTTCGTAAAAGCATACCCCTTGCCAATTAAACCCCCCTCACCCCCACCCTTTGCATAAAACCTGCTGTACGTTTCCACAAATCCAGCACTACGTATTATATGACAGAATAATTACTTTTTTTTTTTTTTTTAACAAATGGCTCTCAGATCTTTAATCAGATTTTCAAGGTTGAAAGGGTATCGGGATTTGTGTTTTACTAATCCACCAGATTACATTCTGTAGCACTAGGTTGTGGCATTGGACAAATAGCTTAACTCAAAGTAAAATGTATGATTAAGGTTTGCAACGAAGCAAAAAGATTAAAACCTTAGGATACAGATGTTACATTTGCCAAAGCATACATAACAATCTATGAAGGGTTATTAGGATGAAATTCTCCGAGTATCTTCACAGCTGTCCCAAAAAAGTATTAAAAGACAGGAAACAATGTATATTAGCCTATATGTAAAACCAGAGATATATTGCTGATTTAGCAGTCTGGGCATTGAGCAGCAGTATCTATAGCAGTGGTTCTCAACTCCTATCCTCGGGACCCACTAACAGGCCAGGCTTGCAGGATAACTGAAATACATCACAGGAGATATCATTTGCTGCTCAGTGATTGCAGCATTTTAGTCTGCATCTCCCCAAGGTAATACTTAAAATCTGGCCTGTTAGTGGATCCCGAGGACAGGAGTTGAGAACCAATGATCTATGGGTTGCTGTTTGCTTCTGTGGAATACCTATATTCAATCTATTTTTAAGTAATCTGTTAAGGACTGCACTGCGCAGATACGTATTTCATATGTACGCTGTACGTGATTTTGTGCACTGGGTCTGGGGTGCACATGCACACCGCTGGCGACCCACTCCCACTTTGATTGGACACAGCAGGAGCCAATCCTGCTACCTGGCTTGCGGCAAACAAACATTCTTCTGAGGATGCCCATTGTCTTGAGAGGGAAGCAAGACCATTGGCGCTAAGAAGAGCATCCACTACCCTTGCCTGAGGAAGAGGCTTCACCCTTGAAACGCGCCAGCCACTTTTGAACACCTCATGGTCTTCTGGCAATACCGATGAGGTTGATTAAACCTTCAGGCAGTCAATTTCACTTGCTATGCCATGAATTTACTTTTGTGAGTCTATTTATTGCTGTTTTTATCTTGGAATTATTTTTATTGAGGTAATGCGCTAGGTCGGTGCACCCTTTTCCTTTTATCATTGTTTTTCAGTCTGAGGATACCCATTGTCCTGAGAGGGCAGTAAGACCATCGGCGCTAAGAAGAGCATCCTCTACCCTTGCTCTGAGGAAGAGGGTTCGCCCTTGAAACGTATCGGCCACTTTTGAACGCCTCCTGGTCTTCCGGCAATAACAATGGACTTGATTAGACCTTCAGGCAGTTGATTTCACTTGCTATGACATGCATTTACTTAATTTACATTTGTGAGTATATTTATTGCTGTTTTGTATCTTGGAATACATTTTATTGAGGTAATGCACAAGGTTGGTGCGCCCTTTTCTTTTAATTGTTTCCTGGCTTGCAGCACCCATGCTACTTTGAGCCTTATGCCTCTGTCATCATATTCAGGAATACTCAGACCAGAGCTGCATGGGGAGCCCTCTCATCAGCTCAGCCTCCAAACAAGTCCCCCAGTGGATAACTACTTCATCCACTGGGGGACTAAACATTGTAGTAAAACAACAAATGGTACTTCTTCCTTTAACCACTTCAGCCCCGGAAGGATTTGACCCTTCCTGACCAGAGCCCTTTTTGCGATTCGGCACTGTGTCGCTTTAACTGAAAATTGCGCGGTCGTGCGATGTTGTACCCAAACAAAATTTGCGTCCTTTTTTTCCCACAAACAGAGCTTTCTTTTGGTGGTATTTGATCACCGCTGCATCATTTCTGATCGCCGCTATAAACAAAAGAAGAGCGACAATTTTGCAAAAAAACCCAAATTTCTTACTTTTTGCTAAAATACAAATCCAAAAAAAAATTATCAAAAAACATTTTTTTTCATCGGTTTTGGCCGATTTATATTCTTCCTCATATATGTGATAAAAAAAAAATCGCAATCAGCGTTTATTGATTGGTTTGCACAAAAGTTGCCCCGTTTATGGATGATGAGAATTAATTTCTGGGGTTTTTTTTTTTTTTTACTAGTAATGACGGCGATCTGCAATTTTTAGCGGTACTGCGATATTGCAGCGGACATGTCGCAACATTTTGACACTTTTTTGGGACCATTGGCATTTATACAGCGATCAGTGCTATAAAAATGCACTGATTACTCTGTAAATGCCATTGGCAGTGAAGGGGTTAACCTGCAGGGGGCGCTCTAAGGGTTAACTATGTTCCCTGGGTGTGTTCTAACTGTCTTAGTGTTTGACTGGCAGGGGGAGGGGAGTGATCACAGCTTCCATAGAGAGGAAGGCTGTGATTACTCCCTTCCCCCTCTAACAGAACGGACCTCCGTTCTTTCACTCTGGGGGGGCATCGCGGGAAGCCGGCGGAGATCGAGTCCACCGCACCCGCTCCCAGGCCCTCCCCGGACACAGTGAGCGTGCGAGCGCGCCTCCGGCGGCACGCGCGTGTTCGCAGTGCGCGATCTGGCAGCCGCCGTTGGATGACGGCGGTTTGCCCAGGAGAGCCATCTTGTCGGATCGGTAAGTGGTTAAGTAGACCTCAACTTAGTAGATGTCAGCTTTTTGTCTGTTAAAGTATAACTCAAGGCAACCCTTTTTTTTTTAGTTTAGGATAGAGTGGAATTAATACAACTGTCAGGTTTATATTGCTCTGACGAAGTCACGTGATATGTGGCGCAATGCGTTAGGGTGGAGTCTGTGGTGAAACAAAACCAAAAGTAGATGTGGATGTCTGTGTCATTCATTTACCATCCGTCTCTGAATGCCCGATACATTTACTTTTCATGTGATTGTAATATATTTTTAAATAAAATGTGTGATGTTTGAAATACTACACTATGGTGGAGCTATTGTAATTTGAGCACCTGCATGGTGAAAATTAAAGGGACAGCATAGCACCAAGACATATAACAGTGGAGGTGATCTCTGGAGACCAGTAGTAGCCTCTAGAACAGTGATGGCAAACCTTGGCACTAGTGTTGAGCGAACCCGGACTGTAACGTTCGGGTCCGTACCGAACTTTCGGGTGTCCGTGGCACGGACCCGGACCCGGACATTTCAAAAATCGTTCGGGTTCCTCCGACCCAGTGTACTACGTGGCCGGTTAGTGTCGGTACGGTAATCATCCGTACCGACACTACCGAAGATTCCCGTTTGGTCACTTTGTGAACAACTAACCGACGGGACGTCGAAGAGTTGTGCACCTCATTTTATCGTCTTGGGGCCTGGCTTGGGCTTGCTAAAAACTTTACAGGCCCAGGCCCAGGCACGGTGCCTGTGGGCTTTCAAGCCATGCCTGGGCTTGCAATGTCAGGCCCAAGCGAGTTGTGATCACGGTTCCAAACGGTAGTGACAAGATCTCCGATGATGACCAGAGGTCTCTAGTGGAGGTGACAATATACAGAACCACGATACGACAGGGAAATTAAAAGTGGTACGTCCACGAGTTTAATGTTATCGAGGTGGTATCACATCATAAAGTTTGTAGTGTGTAAAATAAATTTTTATATAATGTTAGTGTACTTTTCATTTACATAGCCCGTAAGTCTCTGCCTACCATTTACTTACTG
>BLSH010109271.1:1220329-1236344 GCA_018402905.1 Glandirana rugosa
AGTCTCTACCTTAAGACGTATGGAACCAACATCGTTCACCAATAAACTGAATGACAACGTAAAGATAGTAGAGGTTGGTCAGACGGGTAAGAGGAGACTGTGGTTGTTCCGTAAAATCAGGTGTGTTGAAGGCGAGTGACCTATAAAAGAGAAAAAGTCGGGTAAGAGACCTTTGGGATCTCTACCAACACGCACTTTTAGGATCATCTTGGTAAAAAATTTATGAGTATGGTCGGGTATACCGATACACTCACCGACCACTTTATTAAGTACACCTGTTCAATTGCTTGGTATAATTGCTAATCAGCCAATCACATGGCAGCAACTCAATGCATTTAGTCTTCTAGACATGGTGAAGACGACTTGCTGAAGTTCAAACTTCATCAGAATAGGGAAGAAAGGGGATTTAAGTGACTGTGAACGTGGCATGGTTGTTGGCGCCATATGGGCTGGTATGAGTATTTAAAAAATGGTTCTACTAGGATTTTCACGCACAACCATCTCTAGGGTTTCCAGAGAATGGGCTGAAAAAGAGAAAATATCCAGTGAGCGGAAGTTGTGTGGACTAAAATGCCTTGTTGGTGTCAGAGGAGAATGGGCAGACTGGTTGGAGATGATAGAAATGCAACAGTAAGTCAAATAACCACTTGCTACAACCAAGGTATGCAGAATTCCATCTCTGAAAGCACAACACATCGAACCTTGAAGCAGATGGACTAGCAGCAGAAGTCCACAAAAATGGACAATAGAAGATTGGAAAAACGTTGCCTGGTCTGATGAGTCTCGATTTCAGCTGCGACATTCAGATGGTAGGGTCAGAATTTGGTGTAAACAACATGAAAGCATGGACCCATCCTGCCTTGTATCACCAGTTCAAGCTGGTGGTGGTGGTGTAATGGTGCGAGGAACATTTCCTTGGCACACTTTGGACTTCTTAGTACCAATTGAGCTTCGTTTAAATGCCACGGCCTACTTGGGTATTGTTGCTGACCATATCCATCCCTTTGAGACTACAGTGTACCCATCGTCTGATGGTTCCTTCCAGCAGGATAATGCACCATGTCACAAAGCTCTAATCATCTCACCACTGGACAATGAGGTCACTGTACTCTAATGGCCTCCACACTCACCGCATCTCATCCAATAGAGCACCTTTGGGATGTGGTGGAATGGGAGATTTGCATCAAGGATGTTCAGCTGACCAATCTGCAGCAACTGTGTGATGCTATCATGTCACTATGGACCAAAATCTCTGAGGAATGTTTCCAAATCCTTGATGAATTTATGCCACCAAGAATGAAGGCAGTTCTGAAGGCAACATGGGGTCCAACCCATTACTGGCAAGGTACCCCTTATAAAGTGGCCAGTGAGTGTATGTAATGTATTGTGATCTCTCTGGGGAAGCTTTAGGCTTGACTCACACTGCTGTGCGGAGCGGCTCACAGCAGGGGTCCGGTGCGTCCCAGTTCACCATTTCAGGTCCGATTTCAGCTCAAATTTTTGGCTGAATTCGGACCTGAAACAGACCAGAAGATGCACCGGACCCCTGTGCAATTCGCACCAGAGCCGCTCCAGGAATGTGTGAACCGGCTCCATAGAGAGCTGATCACAATCTCCTGACATGTGAATTGTATGTGGGAAAACCACATCCACATTGCAATAGTGTGAACCCAGTCTTAAAGTCCATGTGGTAAATGTTTTTGGATTGTTTTTGAATATTTAAATTGTTGAAACATTGTTGATATAACAGGAACAACCTAATTAATTAAAAGTATGAAACTGTGCTGCTTCTTCTTCCTATCCAATCACAGGCTGGGGGTGGGTCCATGACAGCCTAGCCTCATGGACCCACCCAAGGAAGTGAGTGGTGGAAAATAAGTGCTATGGGGACACCTCCAAATTAAAGTTGTATATTGCAGCAAAAGCTGTGTTTTTTATTATATATTTAATTGGCAATTATTTTTCTTGAATGTCTAGAGGTTTTTTTTTTTTACTGAAAAAGTTTGGAAAACTAAGTAAGCATACAGACATAAAAAAAAAATCACACTTCTGCTTACTAGAAGTTTTGACTTCTTCTTTTGAACTGGACCAAGGAGACCAAGACAAAAGTTTCTAGACATTACAAATTTTCTGTCATGTCTCTCTACAAACAAACTCGGTATACTTAATGACTGAATAATGAGAACTCCAATGATTTGTTTCAGGCAGATCAGCCCGAGGGGTTAAGCTACATTTCTCCCTTAATTGCAGAGGCCATTAGGTATACAGCAAAAAAAAGACTTGATACTGTATGCAATTATCAAGCTCCAGAGAACCGCCAATTAGAACTCTGCCAGGATTTGAATTAAAAAAAAAAGGACTTTGTGATTAGGTGAAGTAATGATCCAAAAGAGATTAGTTCTGTTCAGATTGTACTCATTAAAAAAAAAAAGAAATTATAATTCTGAAAGTCTCAAAGTCTTCATTAACCATTTAAAAGGTAGAAGGTGGTGAACACCTGTCTGAATTAGGGCACTTCAAAGGAAAATTAAGCGTTTTGCCCACTAAATAAGTAAGTATCTAAGAATGAATTATGCTTGTCAAACAAATCAAGGAACTTTCATCATGTCTGTAATCAGCATGTACAAGAAGGTGATTAACAATGGGAAAACCTCCAGCATTGTCCTCTCAATCAGCAATTAAGGATCTCTTGTTCTGTCGCCTACAAAACTAACCATGAATCTCTAGATAATGGGCAATGCATCTTGTGTACGGCTTTTGAAGTGGATTATATTTCAGCTAGGCTTAAAGAGAATCTGCCATCAGATCATTAATTTCAGCAACAATCTTTCCATGAGATTTTACTGTATGTGCTAGAATGTATTTTATGGATTTATTTCCCTGTAAAAACATCCCTTGTGTAGACACTCAAAAGACCCACAACTTCTGCTGGGTGCTGCCATCTTAGATGTGACATAAGCAACCCTAGTAGATTTAGAGCTGTCACCTAAGTGATGCTCTGTAGTAGCCTTTCTCAACCCTTGGTCCCAGAGGAACCCTTGACATCATTTTCAGGCCTTGGGGAAACCAATTTGTTGGTGGACAGTAAGAAAAATGCCCTTAAATTGGTGGCCAGTGGCAATAATGCCCCATTACAGTGGTGGTCAGAATGCCACAAATACAGACAGCTAAACAGCTCATTGGTGTCATGCTGGTTGGCTTTGGCATATGGTTTTGGCCTTGGAACTATGCAGACACCATCAAATTGGAGAACACTCAACCACAACTTAAGGAACTCCTAGCAACCTCTGAAGAAACGCTAGAGTTCCAAGGAACTCTGGTTGAGAATGGCTACTTGATAGGGAAATTGCATATGTCATATTCCTTATTAAGTTTGGCCTCAGAAATATCTAAGAAAGCCTCTAATATCCTGGTTGTTCTAGTTACCATGAATGACTCATCCTATTGAAATGTGAACGGCCTATATAGGCAAGCCAGCCCCCTCTCCTTCAGGGATTTTCCATTTTCCTTAGGTAATTTTGCTCTATAGGTGGGCTTGACCATTTCCTACATACAAGACCTATATACCCGTGCTAGAACTTGTAGTGTTAGTCTTCCCCAGAACGGCCATGAGGTAATTACCTGGTCCTGATTACCTGTGCCATGTTGTGTAACAGCAAACAGGACTCCATGGTTTTTCAGCCCTAACATAGCCAAAATTAATTTTCTGTGCAGGTAAATCAGAGAGGGAAAGGAAATTAGGTATCTTCAATTTAGATAGATAAACTGTAGATCCCCCATTTTCTATCTAAGATAAACTGGGGGGGGGGGGGATACATTAATTATTCTTTTTGTTTACAAATAGTCAGGTGCTTTCTCCATTGTTGACGTTGTCTTGATGTACAATTGGAGGCATTACTGTATGATATTTGTGAGCCAGGGGGTGGAGTGATAGGGAAATTGCATATTTAAAATTCCTATTAAGGTTGGCCTCACAAATATCCAAGGAAGCCTCTATAATATCCTGGTTATTCTGGTTACCTTGAATGACTCATTCTATAGGAATGTGAGATGCCTATATGGACAAGCTGGCCCCCTCTCCTTTGGGAATTTGCTACTTTCTTTAGAAGGTAATTTTGCTCTGAAGGTGGGCTTGACCATTTCCTACATACAAGACCTATATACCTTAGCTAGAACTTGTAGGGTTAATCTCACCCAGAACAGTCATGAGGCAAATGTCTGGTCCTGATTACCTGTGCCATGTTGCGTAACAGGAAACGGGACTCCATAGGGGGAAACAGCATCTTTAGTTAAGTATTCATGTTATCTTTTCTAATTGTATCTGTATCTGGAACACAAACCCAAAAACACGACAAAACACTACTTTAAAGCATTTTGCTCTGAAGGTGGGCTTTACCATTTCCTACATACAAGACCTATATACCTTAGCTAGAACTTGTAGGGTTAATCTCACCCAGAACAGTCACGAGGCAAATGTCTGGTCCTGATTACCTGTGCCATGTTGCGTAACAGGAAACGGGACTCCATAGGGGGAAACAGCATCTTTAGTTAAGTATTCATGTTATATTTTCTAATTGTATCTGTATCTGGAACACAAACCCAAAAACACGACAAAACACTACTTTAAAGCATTCTGTTTCACCGCTCCTCTAGCAGCCACATTAACTGTAATGTAGTGATGTAAGACAAGGGACAAAGATGCTGGGCCAGCATAGACAGTCATTAGATACTCCCATAAGAGGAGCAGATTTCGATATGCAAGGGGGAAGGGGATGTGCTAGAAAAGTGACTCTTCCTAGAATGGTTGAATGCCCTACCAAGTTCAAAAGCACATTGGAAATGAATGAAAAATAATTTATAATGGAAAAACACTGCAATTAAGTATTTAAAGCTGCACCTGTAACAATTTTACAAGCCTGGTCATGACATCACATGGATTTATGAAACAAGTTTCTTGCTACAGGAATAAGCTAGGGTATGACCTAGAGGGGGAGTGAAGGAAATCGCTATACGTAGAAGTACTTTCGCTGTCTACTTAATTGACCTCAATCTCATTTCTATGTAGTCTACTTGAGCCCGATTCCATGGTGCTATCCACATACCTGATTTATCACCATTGAGATTTAATCTTCCAAGACAGGTTCAACTCTGATTGCTGGTTATGGGTAACCCATGGGCAACGTTTGGCAATTTTTTCCATGCAGAAGGAAAAAAAAGTCCTATGCTTCCCCTACCCAGCTGGATCAACTTCCTCAATCAAAGTATTGTTATAATAACCTACATCAGCCTCTCTTTTTTATAAGAGACAGAAAGAAGCCTACAGTGGGTATGCTTGGAAATAGTCCTTCATTCAAACGAAAAAATGGGCAAAAAATTCTTATTAATTTATAAAATATATTCCTCAAAGCCACAAGGGAAATAAATACACACAGTGTGCACCAAATGTTTTTGGAATCTAGATATTACCATCGAAAAGTAGAAGTGACATCATCACAGTTTTCCGCATAGGCTGTACTAAGGGCAGAGCTATGGGTGGAGCCCAGCAGGCTCCACCCACTACAGACTGCCTTCAGAAAACTACAGTAGGAGGCGGAGACAAGACCAGTCATGCTTCACAGGGAGAGGGAGGGCCAGTGAGCGGTCTTTATTACAGGAAGGAAAAGTCTCACACTGGATTACTGCACAGATCTGAAAGAAATATACAAAGCATACCAAGTTTCAAGGAAAAATAGATATGATGAATGGATTTAGACAATATCTGCTTATTATTTTGCTTTAGTTTAGAATTTTGAGTAATGTGCCTAAAAAAGGTTAACACTGTAAAAATAGCTAAATATACAAAAAGTAATTTTTCCCTGCCTAAAGATTTAAAATAAACATATCCTTCTAAACTACCCACACCTGCTGTGCTATTTGGCTGTATTGAGTAATTGGGATGTCAGTGCATTCTAAAGTGTATGTAAAACCTAACAATGAGCTTCTCTTTAGCCTATTAAATACACAATATTGTCAAAAGTAATGGGACGCCTGCCTTTACAGGCACATGAATTTTCTGGCATCCCAGTTTTAGTCCATAGGGTTCAATATTGAGTTGGCCCACCCTTTGCATGGGAATGTTTGACCATTTTTCTAGAAGTGCATTTGTGAAGTCAGGCACTGATGTTGGACGAGAAGGCCTGGCTCGCAGTCTCTGCTCTAATTCATCCCAAAGGTGTTCTGTCAGGTTGAGGTCAGGACTCTGTGCAGGCCAGTCAAGTTCCTCCACCCCAAACTCACTCATCCATGTCTTTATGGACCTTGCTTTGTGCACTGGTGCGCAGTCATGTTGGAACAGGAAGGGGCCATCCCCAAACTGTCCCCACAAAGTTGGGAGCATGAAATTGTCCAAAATGTCTTGGTATGCTGAGTTCCCTAAGAGTTCCCTTCACTGGAACTAAGGGGCCAAGCCCAACCCCTGAAAAACAACCTCACACCATAATCCCCCCTCCACCAAATGGTTTGGACCAGTGCACAAAGCAAGGTCCAAATCAAGGTCCCAATACTTTTGACAATATAGTGTACTGTATATTAATGAAAGTGACTTGTTGTATATGTTCAATACGTGTCTGTTGATCCTGCCAGAACTGAGCTTATAACATTCTGTAGCCAGCTACCAACATCATGCCTCTGCAATACTGAGTATTATCAGTTCTGCCCAGAATATCTGTGAGCTACAAAACACCTTCCACATATGTTATATGATGAGGTGCAGGGGAGTTCTGTTCAATGCCTCCATCAATTTAATTAGAATGGAAATTGAGCATTTTCACTCTAGGACAGGAAGTGTATTACTGGCAGGATCAAGAGGTGAGGCAACCCGTGATCGCCTACTATAGAGGAAGAACGGAGAATCGTTGATGCAAACACAGCGGCTCCCCGTTCTGACAGGGGACATGACAGTGATCTACTGATCCCTGTGATTGGGATCAGTTAGATCTGTCATGCCCCTGCCAGCCCTGCCCACACACAGTGAGAACACACCTAGGGAACACAGTTAACCCCTTGATCTCCCCCTGCAGGTTAACCCCTTTCCTTCCAGTGACATTTATACAGTAATCAGTGGCTATTTTTAGCTCTGATCGCTGTATAAATGCCAATGGTCCCAAAGAAGTGTCAAAAATTTCCGAGATCTGTCTGCCACAATGTCGCAGCCCCGCTAAAAATCGCAGATCGCCGGCATTACTAGTAAAAAAAAAAAATAATAATAAAAACGCCATAAATTAATTTTCATCGTTTATAAGCGCTATAACTTTTGCGCAAACCAATCACTATACACTTATTGTGTTTTTTTAGCACAAATATGTAGGTGAATATATATCGGCCTAAACTGATGAATACATTTGTTTTTTTGGATATGTATTATAGCAAAAAGTAAAAAATATTGTTTTCTTTTTCAAAATTTTCGCTCTTTTTTTGTTTATAGCGCAAAAAATAAAAACGGCAGAGGTGATCAAATACCACCAAAAGAAAGCTCTATTTGTGGGAAAAAAGGACGTCAATTTTGTTTGGGTACAACGTCGCACGACCATGCAATTTTTAGTTAAAGCGACGCAGTGCCGAATCGCAAAAAGTGCTCCTTCTGGGGCTGAAGTGGTTAAAATCCCTTTCCAGATATTCCAATGTCCACACTGATAATAATGCATGATCTTTAGACATTACTAGAGTTGAGCGAACACCTGGATGTTTGGTTCGGTGGGTTCGGCCGAACTTCGGGAAAAAGTCCGGGTTCGGTACCGAACTTGACCCAAACTTTACCCTGAACCCCATTGAAGTCAATGGGGACCCAAACTTTTCGGCACAAAAATGACTGTAAAAAAAGTCCTGGAAAGTGCTAGAGGGCTGCAAAAGGAAGTAAAATGACTTTAGAACAATAATCTGTCCCTTACAGCAACAGCAGGAACCTGACCCTATAGAACTAGAAGATGATTTTAGAACAATAATCTGTCCCTCTAAGCAGTAGACTCTACCTAGTCCAGTCAGATCGTTCTGTAATGCAGGATGAGATCTGCAATCTGTCACTAAAAGCAGTAGTAGTTGTAATCTCTACCTAGTCCACAATCAGATCGTTCTGTAATGCAGGATGAGATGTTATTATATCTGCAATCTGTCCCTCACAGCACCGGCAGAATCCTCTCCCTACACTACCCAGAGAGCATGTGACATGCAGCACTAAGTGACTCCAGCTTATAAAGAGGCTGGGTCACATGATGCACTGGCCAATCACAGCCATGCCATTAGTAGGCATCGCTGTGATGGCTTCTAAGGGCAAACCAGTGAAACGCTTGTTGATTGGCTGCCCTGCAGCTATTCAACATGCATGATCAAATACCCGAACCCAGAACCCAAACTTTTTTTCAAATGTCCGGGTCATGGACACCTCAAAGTTTGCCGCTCCCACCCAAAAAATGGAGCACCAGCCACCACTGCATCTAATGATCGGTAAGCTGCAATATATTATATTTTTGGTTTTGGGTTTAATACCACATTGAGTATCTGAATGAAGTTCTTTAACCACTTGCTGGCTTGACGGCGGCAAAGTGGTTCATTATCGCAAACCGCCATCACCTGACGACGCCCACGATAAGGAGTATTGTGAGCACACGCACGCTGCCAGAGGCGCGCTCGCACACTCACTGTGTTCCGGGGAGCCACGGAGCGGGTAGGGAGGACTCGATCTCCGCCGGCTACCCGCAATGGCTCCCCCGCAGTGACAGAACGGAGGTCCGTGTATGTAATCAACGGATCTCCGTTCTGACAGAGGGGGGAAGGGATGTGATCACAGGCTTCCTGTATATGGAAGCCATGATCACTCCCCTCCCCCTGCCAGCCCAGCCCCCATACAGTTAGAACACACTGAGGGAACACAGCTAACCCCCTCGCTGCCAATGGCATTTACACAGTAATCAGTGCATTTTCATAGCACTGATCGCTGTATAAATGCCAATGGTCCCAAAAAAGTGTCAAAATGGTCCGACATGTCCGCCGCAATATCGCAGTACCACTAAAAATTGCAGATCGCCGCCATTACTAGTAAAATATAAAAAAAAATAAAAACCCCATAAATTAATTCTCATCATTCGTAAATGTGGCAACTTTTGCGCAAACCAATCAATAAACGCTGATTGTGATTTTTTTTTTACCAAAAATATGAGGAAGAATATAAATCAGCCAAAACCGATGAAAAAAAAAAAATTATATATTTTTTTTGATTTGTATTTTTTTTGCAAAAAAAAAGCACACAAATTTAGTTTGGGTACAACGTCGCACGACCGCGCAATTGTCAGTTAAAGCGTCGCAGTGCCGAATCGCAAAAAGTGCTCTGGTCCTAACATGGGAAATCCTTCCGGGGCTGAAGTTCTTTAAATGCAGTTCTCTATTTCCCTGTAATGGAAGTAAATGACATTTTCCCTGCAAGACATTGTGTTTCGGAGGCTAAACATTCAGTGTCTGGCACACAGAGATATTGATGTTCATGATGTCGGTGGTAGTGAACAGGTCACCTGTAATGGAGTCCAGCAGTGTAAGAATCATTTTCGCTGCGTGCTTGATTAAAGGAGGCTGCTGTTGGGTCTTGGTGGCATCTTGAGTGCTGTCAAGTGTGCCTGATTTGAGCCCTTCCTCAGGAAGTGAGTCAGTCTTGCTTGGAGCATCATATGAAGTTTTCAGCTGATCTGTGACATAACAAAGGCCATTGTAAGTCACACAATGTCACCTAAGCAGGACTCAGTCACCAAACCTGCCATGTGCAGAGACAAAGATTTTAAAGAACGAGAGACACTCAATGTCTATGGAAAGCCTAGAATGACACTTAGAATAAATAGATCAATACATCTTTACATAGAACAATGAATGGGTTTACAGTCCTGTAATTAAAAAAAAAATCAGTTCTAATTGATATCATTTCATAGAAAAATAAATGTTTGATGAGACAATCATGTTTCAATAACTGCTTTTTGTATCTTTTTGGCCCACTGAAACAAAATCACTCTTTAGGTCTAGACTAGAACAATAAGAGCTTGTTCACACTAGTGGCTGGGGAATGGTAAAACCCAGTGGTTGAGCTGTGTTTTTACTGCAACCCCCTCCCACCCAATAGCTACCCCCTTTAGCTGCAGAGGCAGTGGCTGGGGGTGTAAACATGCTGCATGCTTTGTGGCTATACTCCCTGCTGCTTTCAGTAGGCATAACGCTCACTGAACACAACCCATTCTGATGAACGGGGGCACCACGTAAACGTGTATGTGACAGACCCAATCAGGACAGGGTCTTTTGGAGAGGACTAGGGGCAAGCCTCCTACCCACTGATTATGGCCCATGGAGAGAGCAGATCATTCTAGAATGTTGGAAAACTACCTAATGGAGAGCAAGGCTTGGATCACTCCTTGAATAAGGACAATAAACTTCCCTTCTGGGTTATGAAAAGGTGTAATATTATATTAGGGTGGCCCTCCTGTAGACTGAGTTGGAGAGGCTCCTTCACCTGGGACATAAATATTTATCATCAAGATCCTTCAAGAAACCTATAAATATAAATGAATTCCACTTTATTAGACTGCTGAAACATTGTTTGCTTTCTGATGATTGTGCACAGAATACACAATTTTGGGTCTCCCCCATTGTGTGCCTTCTAGGTGTGCATTTTTATTGTGAATTTTGTTAATTGAGTCACCTATTGTTTCTGTCTGTCTGCTAGTATTGGGTCCACTTCACCTTGTTACCAAATTATTGTGGGGTGTTATATGTTTGTTGATTAACTTACTGTTTAATTTGATATTTGTTTAATTAAGAGCAGCGTTAATTGTTATGTTAATTGTTATGTAACCTAATGGAAAGCAAACCTTAGATCACTCCTTGAATAAGGACAATAAACTTCCCTTCTGGGTTGGATGGAAAGGTATAATATTATATTATGGTGGCCCTCCTGCAGAATGAGTTGGAGAGGCTCCTTCACTTGGGACATAAATATTTATCAACAAGATCCTTCCAGAAATCTATAAAGATAAATTAATTCCACTTTATCAGACTGCTGAAATATTGTTTGTCTTCTGATGACTTGTCTAGTGCACAGAATACACAATTTTGTGTCTCTCCCATTGTGTGCTTTCTAGGTGTGCATTCCTATTTTCAATTTTGTTAATTGAGTCAGCTATTGTTTCTGTCTGTCTGTCTGCTAGCATTGTGTCCACTTCACCTTGTTACCAAATTAGTGTGGGGTTTTGTGTGTTTGTTGATTAACTTACTGTTTAATCAGATTGCTGTTTAATTAAGAGCACTGTTAAATGTTAGCTGTTAATTGGATTGGTGTTTGAAGTTTGCATTGTCATGCTAATATGCTAATAAGAGGGGATTGTCCTCCTGTGGGGTGTAAAGTATGTGTCTGAGTTTCAATAAACAGTCGCTGCTTTGGTTCTATCTCAGCAACTTGTCTGTGTACAATGCTTGGGTTAAAAAGGGTTGGTATTAGCCCTTGGCCTGCTTGGAACAGTTTAGGGGGCAGGAGGCACTGTTTGGCGGAAGGAAGCACCAAACTGGGGTGCCAAAATGGTTCTGTCACAGGGTACAATGCTTGTGTTGCGGTGCACTAGTGTTAGGTTCAAGGTGTATAAGCATGCGGTGAGGAGGCAACACAATGCTACCCCCACTGCCTGCCAAATGAAGGGTTATGTGTATGCAGCTTGTTTGAACAAGTCCTCGGGTGTGATTTTACAAAGAAAAATGCTTAGCTATACATAGTTACAAGGTACATTGGTTCTGTGCAAATGCAGAAAATGTAATGTTGTCCTTCTATTTCCTCTGCAGGTAGAATGTTATTCATTCAGAAAAGTGGTTGGGGAAAATACAGAATTATAGCCACTAGATGGAGCTGATGATCATAGGAAAGAAGCATTTATTCCTATGATCATCAGCTCCATCTAGTGGCCATAAATGTAGATTTTTGGCAATGCCCTGTATCCAGGCTCTCTTACATCTGAAGCACAAACATAAGCTATGACTAGTCTCCAAATGCACAGAATATTTACTGCCATTATCTATGGTTAATATGCCAATCACTCTTTTTATTGTCTTCTTATCCATGTTTACCCTATTTTGTCCTTATATGTTGAGGAGGCAACACAATGCTCCCCCACTGCCTGCCAAATGCTCTCTGAAGAGTGATGCGAATGCAGCTTGTTTGAACAAGTCCTCAGGTGTGATTTCTCAAAAAAAAATTGCATAGCTATACATAGTTACAAGGTACATTGGTTCTGTGCAAATGGAGAAAATGTAATGTTCTCCCTCTATTTCCTCTGCAGGTAGACTGTTATTTATTCAGAAAAGTGGTTGGGGAAAATACTGAATTATGGCCACTAGATGGAGCTGATGATCATAGGAAAGAAGTATTTATTTCCTTTGATCATCAGCTCCATCTAGTGGTCATACGTGTAGATTTGTTGACATATGACCTATTTCCAGGCTCTTACATTTGAAGCTCTAACATACACTATGATTAGTCCACAAATAAATGGAATATTTACTGCCATTGTCTATGGTTAATATGATACATGCTCCTTTTATTGTCTTTTTATACAGGTTTAACCTGTTTTGTACTATAATTAAAAGAACTATAAATAAAAAAATAAGAGTAAGGTAGGCCACATAGCGGGGGGGTGCTGAGCAGATAATAGTTATGGGTAATGAGAATAGGAACACCTAATCTACATGCTTGAAATGCAGCCTATGACACATATATTGATTTAAACCATAAACTGCTGAGGGATCCCAATATACCTTTTCCATGGCACCAACTCAGACCTTAACGCCCAAGCAAAGAAAAATGTTCCAAAATGATAGCATTTGGAAACCAGCAATCTTTTTATTGAAGCACCATGCTAACCTAGCAATCATTACTGAGCATCCTGACGCATTTCGCACATTTACAGCTTGATGAGTAAGCACCAATGTGCGAAATGTGTCAAAGCTTTCTGTGATGATTGCTATGTAACTCGATACTTCAATAAAAGGCTTGCTGGCTTCCAAATCCCATTGTCTTGGATCATTTTCTACTCTTTAGTCAGTTAAGACAGAACAGAGAAAATACGAATAAATAACTGGAATCCTTTGAAAATGTGTTGTAATAGAAGAATGGGAGCCCCTGGTTAGCTCATCTTTCCATTAGCATGCACACTTATGTGCAGATCAATGGCATCTGATTTAGGCAATGTTAACACATTGTTGGATACTCTGATGACTAGAAGAATATGCATACATATATTTATGCAAATCCAAGAATGATCAGTTTTTCTGACTCCTGGATAGTTTTGCTCATCACTAGATATGTGAGTTCAGTTGTATAAACTACAAAGTAACATATATGAAGGTAATGGTGGGGTTATAATACAATTCTGCAGTGCAAAATTACAAAAAAAAATGTTGCACTAGAAAAACAGTGCAACAAAAAAACAGTACATCAACTGCCTGAAAGGCAATCCTCAAACAGCCAGGTCTGTCATTGTCAGGGCCAGGACCTGAACCCAGGACCTCTGCTCTCTCTGGCGGTAACTCTTCTCGCTAAGACACCTGAAATGCAGGACAGCTCCCTGTCTGATTGCTTAAATGAAACTTGCCTTAGGTCTTGTTTCCTGTGAACTTTAACAACTTCAGCCCCGGAAGGTTTCACCCACTTAATGACCAGGTAATTTTTTTGCCACGCAGCACTGTGTTGCTTTAACTGACAATTGCGCGGTCGTGCGACGTTGTGCCCAAACAAAATTGATGTCCTTTTTCCCCCCGCAAATAGAGCTTTCTTTTGGTAATATTTGATCACCTCTGTTTTTTTTTTTTTTTTTTGCGCTATCAACAAAAAAAGACAGAGAATTCAAAAAAATATATATATTTTTTTTACTTTCTGCTATAAAAGACTTCCAATAAACAAATGTAAAAAAAATCAAATGTCTTCATCAACTTAGGCCGATATGTATTCTTCTACATATTTTTGGTAAAAAAATCCCAATAAGCGTATAATGATTTGTTTGCACAAAAGTTATAGTGTCTACAAACTATCCGATAGATTTATGGCATTTTATTTTTATTTTTTCACTAGTAATGGCGGAGCGATCAGTGATTTTTAGCGGGACTGCAACATTGTGGCGGACAAAATTGCACACTAAGTGGTGACCAGTGACACTAATATAGTGATCAGCGCTAAAAAATGCACTGTCACCATATAAATGACACTGGCAGGGATGATCAAAGGGTTTAAGTGTGCTCCTAGGGAGTGATTTCTAACTGTATGGGATATGGACTGACTGGAGGAAGAGAGACATCTGTGTTCCTGATTAGCAGAAAAACAAGATCTCTCTCATCCTCTTCGACAGAACAACTGTCTGCCTTGTTAACATAGGCAGACCGCCGTTCTGCCTTCCCAGCGAACGATTGACAGGTCCAGGCGGCCATCACGGCCTATTGATTGGTTCCCACTGTGTCCAATCACAGCAGGAGCGGGTTTGCCGGTGGCACAAGTGTGTGTCCAGACCCTGAGGTACAGGTACGTTGTTTCACGCAGCTGGGCCGCCCTGCTGTAGTAAATGTGCGGTGGACGGTCCGGAAACAGTTAAACTCCTTGCTCCTCCCATAATCTTTCTGAATTAAAGCCATGTCTCCACACTTCCTCTTTGCCAGATTATTGTGCTCTCTCCAGCCAATATCTCACTCTTGGCACTCCTGCTGCCATCCGTATCTTCACTATCACTCATTACCGACCTTTGGCTTGTTCTTTAACTATGCTTCTGCTTAATTCCAACCTGCAACCACTTGTTACTGACCTTTGGCTTGTTTACCGCCTACGCTTCTTCTTGATCCCTACCTGCTATATCTGATACTTTACCCCAGATTGCTCACCTCCTTGTGGGGAGATCCTGAGGACTTATCCAGCTGGTCGATGAGAACCTCTCTACTGCTTTAGCTAATGGTCTCCAAGCCTGACCACTGACCATGACAGCCATCACAGTATTTACATTTCCCTGGAGGTAATCTACAGTCACCTATAGTCTATGGTTTGGGAGAGGAGAGGGGGGGGAGGTCTATCAGACATGATCATGGTGAATAATGCCTTATCTGTCATGGACCAAGTTGAAAAGTGATTCCAGAACAAGGTCCATCATTACAATAAAACATCAGGAGCCAATGAGAGGGTGGGTTTCTATTGTTGGTGCATTTCAAGTTACCGCCTACGCTTCTGCTTGATCCCTACCTGCTATATCCTTGTGGGGAGATCCTGAGGACCGTGACCTGGTACTAACACATGGTAAAACCCATCTCCCCCATCATGAGCTCTAGTGAACACCAGTTAATACTTAGATCTTGCACTTAGGGTGAACCTGCATCATCCAACAGGATGACCTACTTTTTCACTTATCCAGCTGGTCGATGAGAACCTCTCTACTGCTTTAGCTACTGGTCTCCGAGCCTGACCCCTGACCATGACAGCCATCACAGTATTTACATTTCCCTGGAGGTAATCTACAGTCACCTATAGTCTATGGTTTGGGAGAGGAGAGGGGGGGAGGTCTATCAGACATAATCATGGTGAATAATGCCTTATCTGTCATGGACCAAGTTGAAAAGTGATTCCAGAACAAGGTCCATAATTACAATAAAACATCAGGAGCCAATGAGAGGGTGGGTTTCTATTGTTGGTGCATTTCAAGTTACCGCCTACGCTTCTGCTTGATCCCTACCTGCTATATCCTTGTGGGGAGATCCTGAGGACCGTGACCTGGCACTAACACATGGTAAAACCCATCTCCCCATCATGAGCTCTAGTGAACACCAGTTAATACTTAGATCTCGCACTTAGGGTGAACCTGCATCATCCAACAGGATGACCTACTTTTTCACTTATCCAGCTGGTCGATGAGAACCTCTCTACTGCTTTAGCTACTGGTCTCCGAGCCTGACCCCCAGTCCGAGCCTCTGGTCATCGATTTCGTCATCTCTC
>BLSH010109271.1:1264335-1288065 GCA_018402905.1 Glandirana rugosa
GTCATCACAAAGGACAAGGGGGCACTCTTTACGTCTAGAGGAAAAAAGATTTCATCTACAAATACGGAAAGGTTTCTTCACAGTAAGAGCTGTGAAAATGTGGAATAGACTCCCCCCAGAGGTGGTTTTGGCCAGCACGGTTGATTGCTTTAAAAAAGGCCTGGATTCTTTCCTTAATGTAAATAATATAACTGGGTACTAACATCTTTAGGTAAAGTTGATCCAGGGTGAATCCGATTGCCTCTCGGGGAATCAGGAAGGAATTTTTTCCCCCGTTATAGCAAATTGGATCCATGCTTTGCTGGGGTTTTTTTGCCTTCCTCTGGATCAACTGTGGGTGAAGTATTGTATATGGGATTATTTGGTTGTATGTGTGTATGTGTATATGTATGTGTGTATATGTATATATATGCATATATATATATATATTTTTTTTTTTTATTTTTTTTGGTTGAACTGGATGGACTTGTGTCTTTTTTCAACCTGACTAACTATGTAACTATGTAACTGCAGGAGAATAAAGGTTGTATCTGGGCCATCTGCAAATCCACCAGACCTCTAGGCTCCTGCTTTGGTTTGCCTTGTGGATGATTCCTTTTAGGAAAGGGGTGTCCACTTCCAAGATTGTCAGAGAGATTAAGGTGAAAGGAAAAAATCAAATAATGACATCAGGTATTAAAAATCAGCTCTCTACCCCCAGACCTTTTCAATTCTCCTTCATTGACTCCCTTGCCTCTGAAGGACAATACTCAATCTCCCTAATCTACTCTCACCTCGCACGGCACCAGGCCTCCAGATACTCTCTACAACCCCTTCAACCCTGGGCCAAGGCCCTTGAAGACACAGAAGCCCCGGCCAAAATTCTAGCAGGATACCAGAAAATACGTGCTTCAACGATCGTGAAAAGTGGAGGGAGACTCAATTTAAAATCACACAGAGGGCCTATTTCCCCTTCTTCCTTAACCCGGAGAACCCCTCCACCCCTGGTGCTGCGCCCCCAAACCCACCCTACTGCATAGATTTTGGAACTGCCCTAAAATAGCGATTTTCTGGGACCATGTACTAAACTATATCAAAAAAATTCAAAAATACTTGATCCCGAAGGATCTAATGATATGTCTATTCAGCCATCACGCACCACCCCCCACAGACACCCCTTCAGCAGGGCTCACAATCCCTCAATGGGTACACTTATGTCTCCTGGCAGCTCGCAAGACCATTACCCAGGCGTGGATCAATGCCGACCCGCCTTTAATTTCCCAAGTCAAAGGTGCCGTTCAAAGTCTCTTCCGCATTGAATGGCTGGATGCCATCACCCAGGATTTCAAGTCCTCAAAACGTTTCTTCGCCAGATGGAGGAAGTATCTGGAATGCTCCTTCTTTCCAGAAGAAACTCAACATTACATGGAACCCTTCCAATTTTCTGAATGGTATCTAAAAGCGGACCTTGCGGGTACCTTAGGAAGGCTTAAAATCCAAAAACCTTCCGTATCCCATACCCCGTCACCCCCTTGACATTCCACGAACTCCGAACTCCAAACACACTGCATACTCAGGTGTTAAACTGATAACCTCCCTAAGTGCCTCAAACTCCCTGATCACCTTATTTCCAACTTCTAGTATGAAGCTCTCCATACAAGCTGATCAGGATGAGCATTGCAAGTACAAGATCACTCCAGGCCTTCCGCCCAACCCCCGCTCCCCCCCAGCCAGGCCCGTCTTAGGACCTATGGGGGATGTTGATCCCAGTTAACCAGATGTCTATGTTGTTTACTACTACTATAATATAATAGCATCTTTACTGCTCCGCCTTTAACTCCGTCATAAGGCTGCACCCATATAACCTTCTGCCTTACTGATGTAAAATTTGTCTATTCCTGATGCCTTGCTCGACGAGGCCCTGATTGCAAAGTTGTAAAGCCTTTCTTTTTATTTTGTTTTTTATTTTTTTTATCTCTATTTGATATATATGAGCCTATATACTTTGTACAATGTCAATTCTTCAATAAATATATTAAAAAAAAAAAAAAAATCAGCTCAGGTCATAGCTTTACTCATCTTTGGTGCCAATAAAAACTGAATCAACTTCCAGTTCAGAAGTCACAGTTATTATTTTGTATAGGTACATCGATCAATACTCTAGGGGCACGCCATGGCTCTAATTTACCAAGCACCCATATGACATACAATAATACTGCTTTAACGATTCCTCTACTGTCAGTGGTGGCCCGTCCATTAGGGGCACATGGGGGCCGCCCCCCACCCATGCGTCCGGCCCCTTGCAGGATGCCGGATGCACCAATGCCAATGGGGGTGTGTTTTTTGAAGCACCTGATTAAAGCCAGAGGCACTAACAGGCTTCAAAAAAGGGTGACTCAGGACACAGAGCACAACGCCTGATTACTAGACTTGTGCATGGCTGAAAAATGTGTTTGTTTTTGTTTTTTTTGTTTTTTGGAATTCAAAAAATTTGAAAATTCAGGACTTTGTGGTAATTCAGCAATTGCAGTGATTCCGGAAATTTGCGGCAATTCGGCAATTGCAGTAATTTATGGTGATTCAGAAATTTGCGGCAATTGAGGTAATTTGGAAATTCGCAGTAATTCGGCAATTGCAGTAATTCGGAAATTCGCTGTAATTCGGCAATTGCGGTAATTCGGAAATTCACTGTAATTCAGCAATTGAGGTAATTCGGAAATTCTGAAATTCGCGGTAATTTGGCAATTGAGGTAATTGCGGTAATTTGGAAATTCAGAAATTTGCGGTAATTCAGCAATTGCAGTAATTTGCGGTAATTCAGTAATTTGCGGCAATTGAGGTAATTTGGAAATTCGCAGTAATTCGGCAATTGTGGTAATTCGGAAATTCGCTGTAATCCGGCAATTGCAGTAATTGTGGTAATTCGGAAATTTGCTGTAACTTGGCAATTGAGGTAATTGCGGTAATTCGGAGATTGGCGGTAATTCGGCAATCGCAGTAATTCGAAAAGTCGGAAATCGGAAAATTGGAAAATAACAAAGAGCATTTGAAATAATAACTAACTAATAAATAACTATTAAATTATAGGTATTGGAATTTCCTTGAAAATATGGCTGTTAGTGATACATTTCATATTTAGGTTCACTAGCAGCCAAATTTTCAAGGACATTTCAATACCTATAATTTAATAGTTATTTATTAGTTAGTTATTATTTCAAATGCTCTTTGTTATTTTCCAATTTTCCGAATTTTCGATTTTTGGCTGTTCTGATTGCCGAATTTCCGAATGACCGCAATTGCCCAATTATTGCAAATTTCCGAAAGACCACAATTACCGCAACTGCCCAATTACCGCAAAATTTCCGAATGAACACAATTACCGCAATTGCCCAATTACTGCAAACTTCCAAATTACCACAATTACCGCAAATTTACCAATTACCGCGACTGCCGAATTACCGCAAATCACTGCAATTGCCGAATTACTGCGAATTTCTGAATCTTTGAATCGGAAAAAAAAAAATTGGGAAACGTTGGAAATTTGGAAATCGGAATTCGTCCATATTGCCGCATTTTTGCAAAATTCGGTAGAAACGAAATTTGGAACTAAAAGAATTGCACAAGCCTACTCCTTACCGCCTGTCAAATGCTCTCTGAAGAGCAAATGAATGCAGACCACTCTTCAGGGGTCAAAGCTCTTATGAACACCTTTGACACAGAGAGCCACATAGAGACACACAGAGAACATACTGTAGAATGCATTAAGGTAAAAAAAAAAAAGTTCTGCTTTTGGAACCACTTTAAGGTACGGTAAACAGTGGTGGCTGGTGGCAATTTTTTTGGGGGCTGCAAACAGTGCACCCACACCACAACAACCACACACACACACCAGTCCGGTCTGTCAGGTCTGCAGCACTTACCCCATCTATGGCGTGCAGCACTTCTATCAGGCTTCACCGGCGGTTTCCCCTGCTCTCCACTGGCATCACGACAGCTTCCCCTTCCCCTGCTCTCCATGGGCATCATGGTGGTGGCAGCTTCCCATTCCCAATGCCCTCCACAGGCATCACAGTGGCAGCATCTTCCATTTCCTTCCTCCCCCTCGGCGGGCTATCGGGACGCTTCTCCTTTCGGCCAATCGGGAAACAGGTCTCAGACCCACTTCCTGATTGGCCGGGAGGAGGATCAGTGTTTCAATTGTGAATTTTCATACGCTATTGTAACACAATAGTCCAACATCAGTGCCTGACCTCACAAATTCGCTTCTGGAAGAATGGTCAAACATTCTCATAGACACACTCTTAACCCTTGTTGACAGCGTTCCCAGAAGAGTTGAAGCTGTTATAGCTGCAAAGGGTGGGCCAACTCAATATTGAACCCTACGGACTAAGACTGGGATGACATTTAAGTTCATGTGCGTGCCAAGGCAGGTGTCCCAATACTTTTGGTTATATAGTGTATATAGGGAAGCACAATACTGAGGCATATAGGGAATATTTCTGGAAGTTGTGTTTCCCTATATGCCTTAGTATTGGTATCTGCCACTGAACTTTGGCTACAACATTGTATCTAGGGAAACCACCTCCATTACTTGGTTGCACCATCCACTGTGTTTTTATCTTATTTTATTGTATTCTATTTTATTTTACATGTTTGTTTTTAAGAATTTGTAATAAAAAATTGCTACATGGTGTATTGTGTGCATGATCGCAGTACTTTTTAGAGGATCTGAGGCCCTGATGAAGCGTTTGGCTAATGACCGGATCCCAAGGCCAAGACAGATATCTATATAGCTACTCAATTCATAAATCTGTTTTTAAAGCTAACTTTTTAACGACTTGCCGACCGTCATGGCTTGACGGCGGCAAAGTGGTCCGTCATCGTGAAACGCCGTCACCTGACAGCGGCCGCGATAACGAGTATTGTGAGTGAGTGCGCGCCACCGGAGGCGTGCTCACTGTGTTCCGGGGGGGCAGGGAGCGGGTAGGGTGGACTCGATCGTCGCCAGCTGCCCGCGATCACCCCACCCCCCCGGAACGACAGAGCGGAGGTCTATGTATGTAAACATGGATCTCCGTTCTGACAGAGTGGGAAGGGCTGTGATCACAGGCTTCCTGTATATGGGAGCCGTGATCACTCCCCTCCCCCTGCCAGCCCAGCCCCCATACAGTTAGAACACACCCAGGGAACACAGTTAACCCTTAGAGCGCCTCCTACAGGTTAACCCCTTCACTGCCAATGGCATTTATACAGTAATCAGTGCATTTTCATAGCTGATCGCTGTATGAATGCCAATGGTCCCAAAAAAGTATCAAAATGGTCTGCTGCAATGTCGTAGTACCGCTAAAAATCGCAGATAACCACCATTACTAGTAAAATAAAATAAAAAAACATAAATTAATTCTCATCATTCGTAAACGCTGCAACTTTTGTGCAAACCAATCAAAAACGCTAATTGCGATTTTTTTTTTTACCAAAAATATGAGGAAGAATCTAAATCGGCCAAAACCAATGAAAAAAAATGTTTTTTATATTTTTTTGGATTTGTATTTTAGCAAAAAGCCGCGCAAAATTGTTTTTTTTTTTGCGAAATTTACGCTTTTCTTTTGTTTATAGCGGTGATCAGAAATGACGCAGAGGGAATCAAATACCACCAAAACAAATCTCTATTTGTGGGGGAAAAGGACGCAAATTTTGTTTGGGTACAACGTCGCACGGCCGCGCAACTGTCAGTTAAAGCGAAGCAGTGCCGAATCGCAAAAAGTGCCTTGGTCCGAAAGGGGGAAATCCTTCCGGGACTGAAGTGGTTAAATTATGTGATATGCAATAAAATTGTTACATTTTTATATATCTTTGTTGCCTGTGTCTATTACACCCTAGAACGTACATTTAAAGTCCCATACTACCCATTGGTTTCTATTATTCAATTTTGGGGAACGGTACCTTCTAGAGCAGAGGTGCCAAACCAGCTGTTGCAGAACTACAATTCCCATGAAGCATTGCAATGCTGACAGTTACAAGCATGACTCCCAAAGGCAGAGGCATGATGGGACTTGTAGTCCCGCAACAGCTTGAGGACTGCCAGTTTGACACCCCTGTTCAAGAGGGTTGATTCACACACAACACATTTAGCATTTTTAGTTGGGAAGCTGGAAATGTACACATGCAGCTTTAATGCGTGGCTGCAGCAGTAGTTATACCCCCTGCTGCGACCCATTTCAAGTAACTGGGGCCACGCGGCAACTGTCCTGAAACCACACATGATGCACGTGGCTGCGGCAGCATTTAGAGGGTTAAAACAGGCGGTGGGCGGGTGATACCACACCTCCTCGCTGCCTGTCAAATGCTTTCTGAAGAAAGATCCGAACATGGATCGCTTTCAGAGAGCAAAGTAAGTGTCAATTATGTGCATTGCGGCTGTCCGTGTCGTTTACTAGACATGTGCTCTGACATAATTTTTTTTTTCCGCTTTCGTTTCATTCTTTTTTTTTTTAGTTTATCGGATCAATCATTATGATTGGCATTTGTTATTTCGTAACTTCAGATGCATTCAAAATTGTTACGTTCCATTCCTATAAATGCGGTATTTGCTATTTCGATAATTCGTAACTTCGGATGCATTCGCATTCGTTTAGATGCGGCATTCGTCATTTAGGAAAAAATTGTATTCGTTACATTCACTAACAATTAGGCAGATTTGATGGGAAATTCCAATATCTAGAATTTGATCGTTTATAGCTATTATTATAGTTGTTATCATTATTTATTTATTTATTTTTTCCCAAGAAATTTTTATTGGAATTGATCACAGGTTACAGAGAAATACAAG
Source organism: Glandirana rugosa (assembly GCA_018402905.1). Lineage (NCBI taxonomy): Eukaryota > Metazoa > Chordata > Amphibia > Anura > Ranidae > Glandirana > Glandirana rugosa. The sequence goes on from BLSH010109271.1 coordinate 1,271,144, forward strand.
TATCTTCTAACAAACCATAAAACATTGTAATGCCTTATAAGGAGGGAGACACTGAGGCGAGAGATCATTACATAACAATGTGTGGCCGAAGGCCAGATATGAAAAACAATAACAATAGCACCCCATGGCTGGTATAAGGGACAGGATACCGTCCAGCCCTCTCCAGTTACCCTATCTGGGACCAAGCTGTAACGGGGGGGTGGGGGGGGGGTGACTATATTCCATATCCCTAGCATTTCCCTAAATTAAGTCTCTGGTATCTTTGGAAAATGAGAAAAATTGCTGCTCAGAGGGCATCATACCTAGTGAAACACCTGTGCTGTCTCGGTGGGTGCTGGCTCAGTATGCACATGAAGCATGTGAAGAAAAAAGATCCAGATGGCCGCACTCTATTCAATGCTTTATTGTCAAAAATAGGTCCATACAATACAAAAATATGGGGGAAAGGCTGACGCGTCCGCACCCATCTAAGGGTGCTTATTGATAGCCAATTGGCTATGATTAAGCTCCCTCAGGTGGGTGCGAAACGCGTCAGTCTTTCCCCCATGTCTTTGTACTGTATGGACCTATTTTTGACATTAAAGCATTGAATGGAGTGCGGCCATCTGGATCTTTTTTCTTCACATGTCCCCGGTATCTTTATTAGTCTATAGAATAATTAAGCCTTATATAACCAGACGGAACCAGACAAATGCTAAGAAGTAACATTAAACACAATGGTGTAATAACTGATTGGTAGAATTGTGAGAAAGGGGGAGTTGGGATCTAAATGTCCAAAAGTGGATCCTTCTCTCTCCAGGTGATCTAGAGTATCAGGCTATCTTTATCCGCGAGAGAGATAGTTTTTATCATTATTATTATTCATAGTAATAATAATAATAAGTACTAATAAAAAACTATAATAATGGTTAATAATTTAATATCGAAAATACAAAAAACTATCCAAATGTTTTTCGTTCTCTCGGATTTTCAAATTTTACGATTTTCGTTCTTTTAGAAAATTTGTTTTAGAAAAAAATTGTAAAATAGTTTATCGTTCAGTCGGATGCTCCCGAATGAATGAAAATGCCAAATTTTGACGAAAAGCAAATTCGGAACAAAACAAATTGCACGTCTATTGTTTACATCAGGGATATGCAATTAGCGGACCTCCAGCTGTTGCAGAACTACAATTCCCATGAGGCATAGCAAGACTCTTGACAGTCACAGGCATGACACCCAGAGGCAGAGGCATGATGGGACTTGTAGTTTTGTAACAGCTGGAGGTCCGCTAATTGCTTATTCCTGGTTTACATGGTCGTGTTTGTGCCGCTTCACATTGCGAAATGCCAAAATGTATCCTACATGTAGATTTTGGCTGGATTTACTGTTACACAAATGCCTTTATTCATGTCAATATAAACGAGCTTCTAACGCACTGCAAATGCCCCACAAATGCCCCTTTAGGCACTTACAGCATGTTACAGATGCATTTAGAAATTACTACTAGCCAAGAAGACAGCACAAGACTCCATACAATATAAAACCAACACAGAGGAGGCACCTGGAAAGCACTATTTAACCACTTGCCGACCACCAACCGCAGGTTGACGGCGACAAGGTGGTTCGTTATCGCAAATCGCCATCATATGACGACGGCTGCGATAACGCGCACTGTGAGCGTGTGCGCACCCCGCGAGGCGCGCCCGCTCACTGTGTTCGGGGAGGGCCAGGGAGCGGGTGCGGCGGCTTTGATTGCCGCCGGCCCCCCCGGAGTGAAAGAATGGAGGTCCGTGTATGTAAACACGGACCTCCGTTCTGTGAAGGGGGAAGGGCTGTGATCACAGCCTTCCTGTATATGAAGGCTGTGACCACTTCCCTTCCCCAGCTAGGGCAGTCCCCCCACAGTTAGAACACGCCCAGGGAACATAGTTAACCCTTAGAGCGCCCCCTGCAGGTTAACCCCTTCACTGCCAATGGCATTTACACAGTAATCAGTGCATTTTTATAGCACTGATCACTGTATAAATGCCAATGGTCCCAAAAAAGTGTCAAAATGTTCCGACATGTCTGCTGAAATAGCGCAGTACCGCTAAAAATCGCAGATCGCCGCCATTACTAGTAAAAAATAAAAAAAAAATAAAAACCCCAAAAATGAATTCTCATCATTCGTAAACGCGGCCACTTTTGCGCAAACCAATCAATAAACGCCGACTGCGATTTTTTTATCGCAAATATGAGGAAGAATATAAATCGGCCAAAAACTGTGAAAAAAAATGTTTTTTTATATTTTTTTTTAGCAAAAAGTAAGAAATTTGGGTTTTTTGCAAAATTGTCGCTCTTCTTTTGTTTATAGCGGCGATCAGAAATTACGCAGAGGTGATCAAATACCACCAAAAGAAAGCTCTATTTGTGGGAAAAAAAAGGACACAAATTTCGTTTGGGTACAACGTCGCACGACCACGCAATTTTCAGTTAAAGCGACGCAGTGCGGAATCGCAAAAAGGGCTCCGGTCCTAAAGCTGGAAATCCTTCCGGGGCTGAAGTGGTTAATGCAAACGTATTAAAAACACATGCAAAACGCGTTACTGTGCGCTTCTTAAAACAATGGGCGCATTAATGGGCATCTACAGTATCTAACATTTCATAGCAGGTCTATACAAGCCTGATGTGCACAATTCTCAATGGACAGGATGAATCTGCAAGCACACATTCAGAAGAATAAAATAAAAATGTGATTCTTCAGAAAGGATCAGATTCGTCAAATCCATCAGGTCTTTTTTTCAGAGAGAGTAGGGGAGGGGGGAGAATAGAGAGAGAGAGAGAGAGAGAGAGAGAAGAAAGGAAGAGAACGGCGGGGGTCTGGACAGGGACACAAACACACAAACAGAGTAAACAAAAACATAAAAAATCAAAACAGAGAAAGCAATGGAAGTAAAAAAAAAAGCAACAAAAAGAGCAAAGAAAATAACACAAAAGAATACAAAGTTTAAAAGAAATGGAAAAAATGACAGAGGAAAAGGGAAAAGATGTACTCCAACATTATTTGCCAAAGCATAGATGTGGCTGGAATCCGCTTAAAACATACGGCTTGTCTGAGATTGCTTATAGATAGGCTGTATTATTTAACGCCAGCCCAGCAGCATGGTTTATCTTCATCCACATGAAATCTCCGGGGACGGAGGATTTGGGCTGTGCAGCAGAGTGTAGAAGACTGACTGCTAAGGGTCAGCATCGCATGTTCTTGCTGTATTTGTTATTGCATCTGCTACAAATTCTGCTACAAAATCAAGACCGGGGGACTGGAACTAGAATATCAGAATGCAAAATATTTACATACCGAATACAGAAATGGATTTTTAATTGGAATACTGTAAGAGACTTTAAAGTGATTGCAAAGTCTTGTTTTTTTTTTTTTTTTTTTTTACTAAAAATAACAAACATGTTATACTTACCTGATCTGTGCAGTGGATTTGCACACAGCAGCCTGGATCCTCCTCCTCTCGGGTCCCTCTTATTTATTATTTCAGGTACTTATATGGCGCCATCAATTTATGCAGCACTTTACATATACATTGTACATTCACATCAGTCCCTACCCTCAAGGAACTTACAATCTAAGGTCCCTAACTCACATTCATACATATACTAGGGCCAATTTAAACAGAATCCAATTAACCGACCAGCATGTCTTTGGAGTGTGGGAGGAAACAAGAGTACCCTGAGGAAACCCACGCAGGCACAGGGAGAACATGCAAACTCCAGGCAGGTAGTGTCATGGTTGGGATTCGAACCAGCAACCCTTTTGCTGCTAGGTGAAAGTGCTATCCACTACACCACTGTGCCACCCTCTTAGGTGTTCCTGGCTCCTCCCTCCTGTTGGGTGCCCCCACAGCAAGCAGCTTGCTATGGGGGCACCTGAGCCGAGTCACAGCTCCATGCATCCATTCAGACATGGAGCTGTGACCTAGCCCCACCCCCTTTCTATTCTCATTGGCTGATTGACAGCAGCGGGAGCCCATGGCGCTGCTGGCTCAGCCAGTGTGGAGGGGAGAGTCCCAGATGGCCGAGACATTCCTACAACAACGCTGGAGCTAGAAGGACCTTAGGTAAGTATTTGGCGGTGCTGGGGCGGCTGCTGCACACAGAAGGCTTTTTATCTTAATGCATAATGCATTAAGATAAAAAGTAAAAAAAAAACTTTTGACTTTACAACCCCTTTAAGGTAGTATTAAACCCTCAGCATTCTTTAGCTTTAATCATGGAACACAATAAAATAAACATTCCTCAGTAAACTATTTGTTAATAATTTTAGCCCAGTACTTGCAGTTTACAGGTTTCAGTGGCTCCTGCACTCTCAGTGCTGCTCCCTGAACTTCCGAGGAAAGAGTTAACAGGTGTAATCCTGGACTCTGGACTCTTCTTTCTGCCCAATCACTGCCCAAATCTTGCCGCCCCAACCTCATCACAAAGCTCCTAATTCCCTCCCTGGTCATCTCTCGCCTCGACTACTGAAACGCCCTCCTCATGGGATTACCTTTACACAGGCTATCCCCCCCTTCAGTCTATCATGAATGCTGCTTCCAGACTCATCTACCTTACCATCCACTCAGTGTCTGCTACTCCTCTCTGCCAATCCCTCCACTGGCTGCCTCTCACCCAACAAATTAACCACTTGATTACTGGGCCCTTTCACCCCCCTTCCTGCACAGGGCAGTTTTTAGCTTTCAGCACTCACACATTTTGAATGACAACTGCGCAGTCATGTGACACTGTACCCATATGACATTTTTATCTTTTTTTTTTTTCACACTAAGACCCCTTTCACACCAAGGCGTTTTTCAGGCATTTTTGCACTAAAATTAGCACATAAAAAGCGCACCAAAAACGCTCCCCATGCATCTCAATGGATGCTTTCACACCGAGGCGTTGCGCTTGCTAGGCGTTGCTAAAAGTCCTGCAAGCAGCATCTTTTCAGCTTGTTTTGTGCGCTCAAAATAGTGCTTGAAAAACGCTTGAAAAGTGCATGAAATGTGTACTGAGGCTGTGGACAAGATTGAAACACAAACGCTTGAAAAGCGCTTAAAAAACGCCATTAGAGGGGCGCTATTTATAGCGCTAGCGCTTCAAATGCGCGGCAAAAACACACACTAAAATCATGGCATTTTACAGGATTTTACAGGCTTTTTTCCAATGCCTTGGTGTGAAAGGAGGCAAACAGAGCTTTGTTTTGGTGGTATTTAATCACTGCAAGGTTTTTCTTTTTTGCTAAACTAACAAAAAAAAGACTGAAAATTTAAAAAAAAACTGTTTTCATTTATTTTATTATACAATTTTGCAAACAGGTAATTTTTCTCCTTCATTAATGTGTGCTGATGGGGCTGCACTGATGGGCTCTGATGAGGCTGCACTGATGAGGTTGCACTTATTGGCACTGCTAGGCACTGATCAGGAGCCATTAATGAGGCTGCACTGATAGGTGGCACTGATATTTGCCACTGATGGGCATTGAGAGGTGGCATAGATAGGTGGCACTGGTAGGCACTGGTGAGTGACACTGATAGGCAGCACTGATAGGAGGCAATGATGATGAGGCACTGATTGGCAGCACTGATGGTCATTCACAGGTGGCACTGGTAGGTGGCACTGGTGGGCAATGCTTAGCAGTACTGCTATGCACTGGTAGGTGGCACTGGTGGGCAATGCTTAGCAGTACTGCTATGCACTTGTAGGTGGCACTGGTAGGTGGCACTGCTTAGTAGCAGCGGGTGTGGAGTGTGCGGGATCGATGTCCTACACAAACTGGTAATCAACTTGTTTTTTCTCCTCACGTTGTCTGCATGAGGAAAAAGGACAATTACTGGTTTCTGTTTACATCACGTGATCAGCTGTCATTGGCTGACAGCTGATCACGTGGTAAGTGGCCTCTGATCTATGATCATCTGAGTCTCATGGACTCGCTAATCCCAGAGCGTATCACCCGCACCCCGCAGGTGGCGCACAGACAATGCTCAGGAGGACGTACATGGATGCCCTCCCGGCAATTTAGGCCCTCGCTGTAGCCGTGTTTTGGCTATAGTGTGGCTGCGAAGAGGTTAAATTCAAATACAAACAATAACTTACAAAGCCATCCACAATTCTGCCCCAGCTACATCCCTAACCTGGTCTCAAAATACCAACCTAATCGTCCTCTTCATTCCTCCCAAGACCTCCTGCTCTCCAGCTCCCTCCTCACCTCCTTCCATGCTCGCCTCCAGGCATTGGTGTGCGCAGCCTATTGCATTAGGATAAGCACCGCAGAGCACAAACACGCATGTGTGTATATCAGCAGAGCAATGGACGGTGTCAGTAGAGCAGAGATTGGTGTCGGAACGGCAGTGGACGATGTCAGTAGATTATATTTTCAGCCTTTTTTTCATTATTTTTTACAATTTTATTTATTTTTTATAATATAATTTTTATTTTTTACAATTTCTTTAGGAGCCCCAGTGGGGGGGGGGGGGCGGCTTTAGTGAAATACCAAGCGTCTAAACAGAGACAAAGGGACTGAGGACAGAGCTTCAACAGTCCTTTTCTTTGCAGCCTCAGCTGCACTGGACAGTGAACTAATGGGAAGTGCTCTTTACAGAGCAGCTTCCTGTTCATTCACAAATGGAAGCATAGTAAGCATAGTATACTATGCTTCAGTTATGAATGAACACAGGAGCGATCAGTACAGAATACTCACTGTGTTCATTCATTCATCCATCCTGAAGCATCCCCCACAGCAGCCGGTGGGAGAGGAGAGGAGGGAAGCTGGCAGCACTGCAGGGGGGGGGGGGGACAGGGGACTCAAGGAAGTGGGGAGAATCAGTACCACACAGGGTGATTAGGATGTACCCATGCACACCTGGCACACCCTGTGTGCATGCCCATGCCTCCAGGACTTTCCCCAAGCCTCTCCTGTCCTATGTCAGTTAATCTGTCTGACTATCTCCTACTCTTGCTTTTAGGTGATCCCTGAAGCCTGTTCTGCCCCCACCTAACAACTGCACTTTTATTTTCTCCATCAGATCACCCCTCACAGTTATTACCTTTTGTATCACTTGATCTTCCCTCCTAGATTGTAAGCTCTAATGAGCAGGGCCCCCTGATTTCTCCTGTATTGAATTGTATTGTAACTGTGCTGCCTGCCCTCATGTTGTAAAGCGCTGGAAATCAGGGTGATTAGCACCAAAGCCCCCCAACCTCTCTGAAGCCATTGCATGTTCTGATACCGGACAGACTTAGGGGGTTCATTGTTGGGTTGGTCATGAATCAGTTGGTAGGGCAGAGACTCTGTACAGAAAGAACTGCATCTTTAGGAATGGGAAACCCATTATTTAAGCCAGCCTTTCTTAACCATCTTACGACCAGAGGTAACCTTGAAATAATTTTTAGGTCTGGAGAAACTCCAGAGAAAACCAAATCATAGGTGGTTAGTGGGAAAATGACCCTTACATTGTCTAATGGGAAGAATGCCCCTTACGTTGGTGGCCAGTGGAAAGCATGTTCCTTACATTAGTAGTCAGTGGGGAGCATTCCCCTTACATTGTTGGCCAGTTGAAAGTATGCGTCTTACATCGATGGTCATTGGGAAAAATGCTCCTTACATTGGTTAGCAGTGGAAGGAATGCCCCTTACATTCGTGATCAGTGGGAGGAATGCCCCTTACAGTGGTGGCCAATGGAAAGAATGCCCCTTACATTGGTGGCCAATGTAAAGAATGCCCCTTACATTGGTGGCCAATGAAAAGAATGCCCCTTACATTGGTGGCCAATGGAAAGAATGGCCCTTACATTGGTGGACAATGGGAAGAATGCCCCTTACATTGGTGGACAGTGGGAAGACTGCTCCCTACATTGGTGGCCAGCGGGAAGAATGCCCCTTACATTTATGGCCAATAGGAAGACTGCCCCTTACATTGGTGGCCAGTGGGTAGAATGCCCCTTACATTGGTGGCTAATGGGAAGAATGGCCCTTTAGTAAATCAACCCCTATTATCTTTTCCTACAGAGGTGGCTAGGGGTTCCTTGAGCAATGAGCAATTTCTGCCTTTCCTTTTTGTTTGCTGCTGTGATCCAACTCCCTTAGAAGGTGGCTACATTCATTCTCCATGGCCCTACAGCATGTAGGAGTAAAGCCACTTTCTTGCTCACTCCCAAGATGGACTATGAGATTTGTAGTGTGCATAGGGCAGTGCACATGACCCCAGTTAAAGTGGTTGTATACCCAGTGAAAAAAAAAACCCTGCAAGACAAAAGCATAATGAGCTAGTATGCCGCATACTAGCCCATTATGAAATACTCACCTTGAAACGAAGATCCGACCGGGCTGCTCGGTCCCCTCTTATGGAGCGGACATCTTCCCTCAGATCTTGCTTCCAGGTACGCGGCTCTGGCGCTGTGACTGGCCGGAGCCGCGAGAGCCCGTCTTTCCAGCAAGGTCCGCCGCTATGTGCCGGGCCTTCGCCGGGACATCACGGAGCATGCGCCAGGACGTCACAGCTGCTTGGAGGGGAAATATCTCCTAAACCATACAGGTTTAGGAGATATTCATTTTACCTACAGGTAAGCCTTATTATAGGCTTACCTGTAGGTAAAAATCCCTCTAAAGGGTAGATACCGCTTTAACTGTTTGTTTTAAACAAGTGGAAAGGAGGGGGGAAAGAGGTTTGGGAGATCACTGAGGATGTTACAAGGAGGCAAAAAAATGCAATGAGAAACTATTTTATGACAATAGATTACAGGGCCATTAAGTAGTGGATGTGTATTGATTATTTTTGGAGAAAACAAATGTTGTTTATTGTCATTTTTAGTGTGTGTATAAATCGGACAAGCTGACTGTCAACTGTCAGATGAAAGTGATCTGGCAGCTGTGAAGCCACCCGATTGCTTTCACACATTTCCCAGGCTTTGTGCACCCGTTGAGGGTGCCGCCGGGTAGAGGGCAGGAAGATCTGTGAATATTCTTCTTCCTGCTAATGACTCTGAAGCGATGTGTAAAATGTAATTTGCAGGTCTTTTGTGCGTTTTAACCAGCCAGTATGGCTGGTTAAGAAGCTAATGGAGCACAATCTACACTCCATTAGCTTCACTGGAGGGGAGATGAGACATCAGGGGTCTTTTGGTCAACCAATGTCTCATTAAACAGAATATGTCACCAAAAAATGCATAACATAGGGGATTTTTCCACTATTGATGAAAAATAACGCTTAGCAAAAACTTTAACCACATTCCACCCGACCCATAGCAAAATGATGGGTGGGCGGTGGCTCTTCCGGTTTGACTGGACATCATAGGACATCCTTCAAAACATAGAAACATAGAAACATAGAAAAGTGACGGCAGAAAAAGACTGAGTAGTACATCGAGTCTGACCCTTTTTATTTTATTTTGTTTTATTTTTATTTATTTATTTATTTTTTTTACATTAACCTTGTTGTCTGACTATGGATTTATGTTTATCCCAAGCATGTTTGAAGCCATTTACTGTTGACTGTCTCACAACCTCTGTTGGTAGTTTATTCCAATCATCAACCACCCTTTCAGTAAAATAATACTTTCTAAGATTAGTTTTGAACTTCCCCCCAGTTAGTTTGAGGTCCCCGTGTTCTTGATTTTGGTTTCATATTGAAAAGACTGCCCTCCTGAACCTTATTCACCCCCTTGATGCATTTAAAGGTTTCAATCATGTCTCCCCTCTCCCTTCTTTCCTCCAGACTGTACATATTAAGTTCCTGAAGTCGCTCTTGATATGTTTAAGCCGCTTATGCCCACCCCCCCCTCGGGGGGCGGGATATAATCTCTTTATCATGTTATCAGATGTGTCCAGTCACAGCTGATCACAGCATAACTAGGAATTGGCGGTTATCAGTATTCCTCTATTCATGCTGATAGAGCATAAGTGGAGGAAAGCCAATAAGTGGCTCTCCTGACGGGGGGATCTGCATTGGTAATCAGTGCAGTGATCATCAGTGCAGCCCCATCAGCAATGCCAACTTACAATGCCCACCAGAGCCCAGCAGTGAAGTAATGCCAATCAGTGCCCACCAGCGATGCCAATCAGCACCTCCTCATCAGTGATGCCTAATAGTGCATCTATCAGTGCCGTCTATCAGTGCACATCCATGCCGCCTATCAGTGTCCATCATGGCTGCCCATCAGTGCCCTTAAAGGCTGCCCATCAGTGCCACCTATCAGTGACCATCGGTGCCGCCTTTCAGTGCCCATTAGTGCCACCTATAAGTGCACATCATGACTGCTCATCAGTGCCCATAAAGGCTGCCCATCAGTGCCACCTATCAGTGCTGCCTCATCAGTGCCAATCAGTACAGCCTCATCGGTGCACATCAGTTAAGGAGAAAAATTACTTATTTACAAACTTTCATAACAGAAACAAAGAAAACTTTTTTTTTTTTCAAAATTTTCGGTCTTTTTTCATTTGTTCAGCAAAAATGAAAAACCCAGTGGTGATTAAATACCACCAAAAGAAAGTTCTGAAAAAATGGTAAAAACGTAGTTTAGGTACAGTGTTGCATGACCACGTAATTGTCATTTAAAGTGTGAGAGCTGTGAAAGCTGAAAATTTCCCTGGGCAGGAAGGGGGTGAAAGTGCCCGGTATTGAAGTGCTTAAAGTGTAAAAAATGAGTTACACTCATGCATTTATACCCCACCCACATACACACATACGAATAAAAATGTTGGAGGGAGCGTATGCACAAAAAGATTTACTGTGATACATGCCACATATCACCGCACATGCCACAGTGAGAGCAAAATAGCGAGTCTCATTATCCACAGTTACCACTAAACTGATGACCTGTAGAGGCTTTTAAAGTGTTGCCTATGGGAAATATGAGGTGCAGAAGTTTGTTACTATTTCACACAACATTTTAACCTTGACATGTTGGGTATCTATTTACTCCAACCGTAGCTTTATATATCTTACCAAAATGTGGGTCATAGTTTGCATTTGTGTACCCTAAAATTAACCTTAGTGTATTTTTACTGACATTTTGCAATTCCTAAACCATTGCACTAATATCCTGTGACAAATTGGAACTACCACTATTTTATTCTCTATCTAGGGTGTCTCCTTTTAGAAAATATATGTTTGTGGGTTTTCTGTAATCTTCAGGCCTAAAATATTTTTTTAAATTATTTTACAAAAATTGGGTAACATATTTCATTTGTGTACTAAAAAATTAACTTTTTTTTTCTACTAAAATTTTTCATCCCCTAAATTGTCATGCACATTGAACTTCCGCTATTTTATTCTCTAGGGCAGTCTTTCTCAGCCTTTTCAACACGGAGGAACCCTTGAAATAATTCTCCGGTCTCGGGGAACCCCTGCTAAAAATTAAAAATCTACAACTCCTGATACATTAGTGTGATGGTCAATGGGAAGAATGCTCTTTACACTTGTGGTCAATGGGAAGAATGCTCCTTACACTTGTGGTCAATGGGAGGAATGCTCCTTACACTTGTGGTCAATGGGAAGAATGCTCCTTACACTTGTGGTCAATGGGAAGAATGCTCCTTACACTTGTGGTCAATGGGAGGAATGCGCCTTACACTTGTGGTCAATGGGAGGAATGTGCCTTACACTTGTGGTCATTGGGAAGAATTACTCCCTTACAGATAGCTAAAAAGATCAATGGTGTCATTGGGAATTTATCTGAGAGGTAGAAATTGACCATTGTTCAAGGAACCCCCCAGCAACATCTGGAGGAACCCCAGGGTTCCACAAAACCTTGGCTGAGAATCACTGCTCTAGGGTCTCTGCTTTCAGACAATATGTAATGTTTGGGGGTTTTGTGCAATTGTCAGGCCTAGAATTACTTTTTTTTTTACCAAAAATTGGGTAATATGTTGCATTTGTGTACCCTAAGGCCTCATGCACACTGAGGCTGATAAATGGAGGTTCAGGGGCATTTGGACTTTTTTTTCCAGCTGCCCCTGAACTTTCCTCTATGTTATCTTATCAGTACATTTACACAGGGCCGTTTAAGGTCATTTCCAGGCAGTTGACTTTAGAGGCTTTTTTTGGAACGCAAAAAAAATGGCTTCAGACGCCAGTTCAGAGGCATTTGAAAGGCCAAACAGCTTGTAAATTCCGCTAAATGTGCCTACACGTGGTAACTTGGGTCTAGGACCATTTTCGTTTACAGGCGTTTCTATTTAAAAAAAAAAAAGTTGTTCTTTTCAAAAACGCTCTTAGACGCGATCGCGGCAAAACGCTGCTAAATGCGGCTAAACGCAACATGCAAAATGGGCGTTTTAGACGCCAGCTTCTAGCTGTCAAAAAAATCATCCAGGGGAGGTTGAAAAAGCGCCCGGTGTGCATGAAGCCTAAGAGCCCTTTCACACTGAGGCAGTTTACACAGCGCTCGCAAACCACCCCGCCATTTGAAATGAATGGGCAGTGCTTCCGAAGCATCTGAAACTGCCACAATACTGGCACTTTTAACCCCTTTTTAACACCTTTTTAACACCTTGGCTGTTAAAAGCGCCCTGCTAGCTGCCAAAAAGCGCAGATAAAACAGCACTTAAGCACCGCTGATTTTAGCGGCGCTTTATCGCTGGCGCAGCCCCAGAGTGAAAGGGGTCTAAAATTAACTTTAGTGTATATTATACTGAAATTGTGTGTTTCCTAAACTTTCATGCTATTATCCTGTGACAAATTTGAACTTCAACTATTTTATTCTCTAGGGTCTCTGCTTTCAGAAAATATATGATGTTTGGGGGTTTTGTGTAATCGTGGGGCTTAAAATGATTTTTTTTTCATATTTTTTACCAAAAATGGGGTAATATATTGCATTTGTGTACCCCAACGCTAGGTTCACACCTATGCATGTGGCTGCGGTTGCAGGAATCACATCTTGTTCCACAACGTCAACCAACCACAGCCAAATCATGCTGCTCTTAGGAGATCATGCATCTCAGCCCGCAGTGCGTTTCTGGGTGCAAGAACCACTGGAAAAATCGCATGGTCAAAAAGACCATGTGATTTCCCTGCGGCTGCGTTTTTGAAATGGTGCATGCACCTTTTTTTTTTGCGGAAACACAGGCACAGCAGCCCATTTATTTACATGGGCTGCTGTGCCCACGCAAACTGACGTGTGAACCTAGCGTTCGTGTAAAACTATCATTAGTGTATTTTTGACTGAAATTTTGCGTTTTCTAAACCGTTGTGCTATTACCCTGTTACAAATTGCAGCTTACATTATTTTATTCTCTAGGGCACTGATGGCGAACCTTGGCACCCCAGATGTTTTGGAACTACATTTCCCATGATGCTCATGCACTCTGCAGTGTACTTGAGCATCATGAGAAATGTAGTTCCAAAACATTCGGGGTGCCAAGGTTCTTCATCACTGCTGTAGGGTGTCTGCTTTCAAAAAATATATGTTTGGGGGGTTTTGCGTAATCATCAGGAGTAAAAATGTTTCCTTTTTTTATTTTCACCAAAAATTGGGTAATATATTGCGCTTGTGTACACTAAAATGCATTTTAGAGATGTTAAAATATCAGGGCTGGATGGAGAGGAATACAAATCCTTTCTCAACTAAAACAACACCCATATAGGCAGAGGTGTAACTAGAACCTTCAGGGCCCTCATGCAAGTAATTATGAAGGGCCCTCCTGACTCCTGGCCAGGGCCCTTCCCCCTGATCCTGGGGCCCTTTACTCCCATCACGGGTCCCTTTATTACAGTCCCAAGAATAAACAAATAGTTGTGTATCGAGCCTCCCATTCATTCAGAAATGGAAGTATAGTAAAAAACAGTTTACTATGCCTCAGTTATGAGAGAACCAATTGGCACCAATCACTGACTCTGTCCATTCAGAAAAGGAAGGAGCCAGCAAATGACAAGTTTACCGACCCGTTCCCATCTCTCCATTGTGACACATCTTCTACAGCAGCTGGCAGGAGAGAGGAGGGGGGAAGACAGCAGCTCTATGGGGGGAGGGGAACCAGGGAAGCCCACAGGGACCCTGGGAACAGCAGAAGACTGGATAGGAGGGGCGGCGGGGGCAGCATATAGAGGAACCAATCTCCTGCATTAGGAGGAAAATGGAAGAGATTAGTTCCTCTAAATGAATCCTCAGCTATCCCTCCTATTCCGGTGTACAAAGGAGGCACATGGGCCCCCTGGAGCATGGGGCCCGGTTGCAATTGCAACCCCTGTAGTTACACCTCTGCATATATGTATTTAATCTGTTTATTTAGCTGCTGGCCTAGAGCTCAGCTTTACTGTTACATATATATCTGAAAAAAGAAAAAAAAAAACATAAAAGATGGTAGGTTCCTTTAAACAAACAAAAAAAAGAAAATAATTATCTGCACAAAAAACAAAACAAAAAAATCTTTCCAAGCTAATGACTCGCTAAAAAAAAAAACACTTCCTCTTTGCATCTTTGTGTTTTTTTCTCTCTTCTAATGTGTTTTGCACAGCAGGCAGCGTTATAGAATATTATCAGAAGCCTGCAAACCTCCAATTCCCGGTGCAGGGGAGCGAGCAGGGCTGTGTGAATTATGCAACAAATTCCAATTTAGCCTTTCCAACTTGTGATAAACTGGTCTTGATGAGGACGTCAGGGGAGACGCAGGGCAGACAGAAAGAAAAATACAACATGGCACATTTGGAAGCCGGAACTAAGCATCACTTATAGAGGTTGTGACTTGCCAAGATAACAGCTCAGGATGCGGCCAAGCCGACGGTATACAGGAACCCTCCTTTGGAATGGCACACGGCAAGCCATTTGCATAGTTATAACAGCTCCATCTGTGATATCTTTAAAGCATCTACAAGCCGACCGGGGTGCCAGATTTAAACATTTATTTGGAATAATGACTGTGCCGTTATGGAATCCATAAGGCACTACCGGAGAGAAGAAAACAGCAATACGATGCTGAATTAATAATGGGTCTGTCAATACAAAATGCTGACACGCAGTCGATGGTCACTGCTGAAATGTAACCTCAAAAAATGATCGTGGATGGGAAAATGAATATCTCGGGGAGGGAAGGCTTCTCGCCCTTTAAAGGATCTGCCTGTGCCATTATTATTTTATAGAGGGGATGGAATAGAATTAGGCATGCCAAGCTTGCTCTGTCATTACAACTACCATTGTTTATTCTGTGAAAGCCATACCTGTTACATAAAGTAGTGGCAGTCAACTGCCTTCATGGGGGGGGGGGGGGGCTCTAGTTCAGCCCCCGACATCGCCAAAGGGTCACACATACATTTTTAGTGTCAGAGACAGCATACATACAATAGGGTATAAAGACTATTGGCATGATACAAGAGGTGGTCAGAGACTGTGGACATAATACAAAACATGGTCAGAGACTGCAGTCATAATACAAGAGATGGTCAGAAACTGCAGTCATAATACAAGAGATGGTCAGAGACTGTAGACATGATACAAGAGATGGTCAGAGACTGTAGATATGATACAAGAGATGGTTAAAGACTGTGGACATGGTACAAGAGATGGTTAGAAACTGTGGATGTATTACAAAGATGGACAGAGACTTTGTATATGATAAAAGTGGTGGGCAGACACTGTGGACTTGATACATAAGATGGTCAGAAACTGTATGCATGATACAAGAGATGGTCAGGAGCTGTAGATATGATGTAAGAGATGGTCAGAGAGTGCAGACATAATACAGGAGATGGTCAGAGACGTCAGACAGGAGATGATCAAAAACTGTGGATACAACACAAGAGATGGTCAGAGACTGCAGACATAATATAGGAGATGGTCAGAGAATTTGGATATGCTACAAGAGATGGTCAGAGACTGCAGACATAATATAGGAGATGGTCAGAGAATTTGGATATGCTACAAGAGATGGTCAGAGAATGTGGACATAATACAAGAAATGGTTAGAGACTGCGGATATGATACAAGGGATGGTCAGAAACTGCAGACCTGATACAGAAGATGGTCAGAGACTGTTGATATGATACAAGAGATGGTCAGACAATGTGGACATAATACATGAGATGGTCAGAGACTGAGGACATAATACAAGAAATGGTCAGAGACTGTGAATATGATACAAGAGATGGTCAGAGACTGTGAATATGATACAAGAGATGGTCAGAGACTGTGAATATGATACAAGAGATGGTCAGAGACTGTGACTGCAGATAGGATACAAGAGATGGTCAGAGACTGTGGACATGATACAAGAATTTGTCAGACACTGTGGACATGCTACAGGAGACTTTGATAATATAAACATGCTATAGGAGATGTTGGGGTCTAAGGGCATGTTCCAGGAGACTGTTTTCGACTGGAGACATATTACATGAGACTGCTAGAAATTACTGCTATAACAGGGCAATAGGGAAACAAAGCTTAGTGTTTGCAGGGGCCATGAGGGCTAAACAGAAAGTGCAAAATGGCCACATGTGGTGCCCAGGCTCCAGAATGGGCACCAGGGATATAGACTCCTTGGAAGCGGAACTGCTACATATAAAGAATAAAAGTCCGCGCTCACAACAACTAAAAAGATATAAATATTAAAATTTGAAGTGAAGTGTAACATAGGCTGCTCGCAAACAACAACTAATCCAATTGTCCCATAAGAAATATACATCGTCAAGGCGAAGGTTCCTCAGATATAGGGACCACGGGTAAGACCTCGGACCCGTGGTGTACACCGGTAAAACGTGAAAGACAAATCGGGAGTACCGGGGACGTTTGTGATTCGAAACAAAGGGATAACGGGACAATATCGTCATTAAAGATCGTCAGAGTACATTATACAGAGGTCAGCTTTTGTCAGAGGACCTTGTACGGGAATCTGGGGTTGTAGAGGATATCGTACAAATATAATAGTTTCAGAGGACATCGTACAGGTGTCACAGACTGTTTAAGAACATAGTACAGGTGTCAGAGACT
>BLSH010109271.1:1290206-1329430 GCA_018402905.1 Glandirana rugosa
TGTTGGCGTCTGTTGGCGTCTCGTGTCGTTTTGCGGCGCTTTTTGACGTCGATGCAGCCAAGGAACGCGCTGGTCGTGGGTTCTCTGATACGCCGACGCCATCTACAGCTCAAAAACGCTGACGTTTTTTATGTGGCCATTGACTAACATGGGGAGCAGAAAAAAACGTCAGTAGACGCCGGCGTCAAAAAACGCCCGTGTGTATGAGGCCTGAAAAACAAGTTTCACTTGGATGTTTATTCGACATATTTAGTATTGATTTATATATTACTTTAGCTCTTTTTAGCACTACACAGTTTTATTCATTTACATTTTAAGTAACGATATGTTACTTTTTGTGTGCTGCTTTAAGGTTTCTTATTTTTTATTTTCAGTTTTTTTATTTATTTATTATTTTGTTTTGCTAGTGCAGTCATTCACTTGCTGTTTTTGATTCTGACATCATCACATACAATGCAGGATCAGCTTTCAATTGTAAGGACTTAAAGGTGAGCACCAGTCATATTTCTGAAAATTAAAAGTCAGCAGCTACAAAAACTGTACACTCACCTTTCCCAGGATCCAGCACTGTGCTCACCCGAGCCATTTTTTCCACCGGCCTTCCGTCCTAGGTACCAGCGTATTAATTGTGGCACCAAATTGTGACAGTTTTTGGCTTCACAGTCGGCTGCCCACTGTGCATGTGTGAGCAACACTGCAAATTGAAAATGGTCCTGCAGTCTTCTGGGATCTGTGAGATGTCCCAGAAGACTGCCGGGAGGGAGCGGGGTGAAGGAGAACTGTCAAACCAGGTGGAGGGGGGGACAGCAGAACTTTCCCTTTTTGGTGAAGTTCCACTGCAAAAATTGTCCTCCCTGTCGTGCATGGTGGGCTTTTCCCCCTGTATTATGCAACCCATTCACCTGAACGGCGTCGCCCTGTAACCTCCCCAAAGAAGCGTGCATTGCACATTGTTGCAGGTGCAAAGATTATCCTCCCTGTTGCACTGAACGGGCGGTACCACCCAACAAACATGATCCTTTCACTTGAATAGGGCCACGCCGCAACCACCCTGCAATGCAGTGCCTGTGGTTGCAGTACAGTGGTGCAGGTTATTAGGAATAAAACAGGCAGTGAGGAGGCAATATATATCTCTTCACCACCTATCAAGGATCCTCTGAAGAATGATCCACCAAGATAGCACTGCTAGTGTATATGAACCCTTAGTGAGTACGTTGAGGGCCTTCCCATGTCCCAGAGCTAAGAGGAGAGTGCCAACTGCCAGAAGGAGAAGGATATGGTAATTAAAACGGATTTTTACCCTGGGAAAACAAATGAGCATTTAAGTCTTGCTTTGTGGGATGAGCCACACTGCAATGGGAGTTTTGAAATTTCCCCAGAGCTCAGCTTTAAATATTGCTGCAAGTGCCCAACCGATATACCCATATGGCAATGAAGGTGCCCCATTGCTCAAGCAGCACTTCAGTCCAATTCTATTGAGTACTATTACCCAAGATTATTAACAGCCTATTTTTGGAAAGCTTAAACTTTAGGTGTCTCAAAAAAAAGGGTATTTGGAGACCCACCACACACTAATGCACCTAAAGAGAAGCTCAATAAATTTACACTAAAATAACCCTTTGTTGTTGTGATAGAAAGTACTCTCTATTTCTGTAATGCGCCCAGAAGCAAGCCCTTATGACAATCAATGTGGTCCTTTATTTGAGCAAATCTTACATAAAACGTTAAATACTAAAAGCTTTCCATTAGTATATTTTTCTATTTTTTATTTTCTAGAATATCCGTTCAAAACAAATGAGTATTTAATAATGGTAATGCTTCCACTCTTCCTCTAGTATTCCCCTCACAGAGGACTTCCCATAAGGCAGAAAAATGCAGCTGCAAGTGTAATCGAATGCAAAGCAGCACGCAGATCAATTAAAGCATTGTGCAGACACCATCTCTACATCTTCTCATTGTTTGCTCCCGTTACTGACGACCCTTACCCCCATCCAAAGCATGAGCATTAATTGGTCGAAGAAAAAAAAAAAAATAGTGGGTATATCCTTCAACCTCAGGATCAAGATCAAAACTGATGCTATAAATACATTTCCAATTCATAATATAAATGAGACTGTAGCTTAACTAATTACAAAGAGCGCGATCCTAGGAAGCCATTGGAGCTCACTATGGAGGTCTGCCAGTTTGTGTGAATCTCCATAACCACGCAATCATGGCAAGACCGAGCTTGCAAAATGACAGAGTGATAATGTCTGTGTGAAAACTGCTCGACACCATATTTACAAGTGTAAACTGCACATGTTCGTGGAGTTTGGAGTCTAGACAGGCCTAAATAAAACTTAAATATTGAATGCTGGCGATTTTCTAATTGCATTGGTAATGGGCAGATGAACGCAGAAGGGAGCAGACAAGCAATGATGGCTTGTGAACAATGATGGACTCCATGGATTGGAGACAGTTACAGAGATGCAGTCATATTAGATTTGAAGTGAATAACGAACAGTCCACAAGAGGTCATTCCAGTTGCAGAAAAGCATATAATAAGCATTTCACAAGAATGCATTGTCCAGAAATATGTAACACGCACACACACACCAGATGTCTGCGTTATTTGCTGTGAGACAAGGATTCTGCACATACACGCAGACAATTAACATATAGGAACACTACAGCCTACAAACAGCAACGAGGTCTTAATTGCAGTCCAATCATTAAAACAGCACTCAAAACACATATGGGAAATTCATCGGTGCTTACTCCCACCGCCTGCCTATTAAAGCCACCAAACAGAGAGGAAACCTGATTTTAATGATTAGCCTTCCACCTCGAAACACACAGATGTGAAACTATATACTCCCCGTACGGCAAGGAGGACAATGTTGAAGGCTGTGAGATCAGTTACAGGCATCTACAGGACTTCCACTGACAGCAGACGACACAGCCAAACATGATGTAATGAGTCTCCCTGGTTCTATCGGCTCGTGATTTTGGAGAACGGGCAATGGTCACATGATCTGCACTCATTAAATTAAAATAATAATAATAAATTAAAACAAAATTAAAGGTTGACATAAATGTTGTAGCCAGCCTGTGCTGAAAAAGACAGCTGTGGGGTTGTTATGCTTGTTCCAGGAAATTGGAGTTTTAGGTTATAAAATATGAATAAATTAATGAATGCATAAATAACCTTGTGAAATCGTTCTACACAACTGAATATGCATATATGTCATAGATATGTACAAAAGGTATAACATCATTACAGCAATGCATACAAGATACGTCTGTCATGTTGGTTCATCTGCATCTATGTTATCTTTTCAACTATGTAAACACAATGCTTCTCTAATGGAATAAAAAGTTTCAATACCATTAAAACTCATTGAGGGGAATCCAGAACAAAAGAATGTTATTTGCAACCTACATAAGTAATGTGCAGGCCACAGTGAGTAACTACAGGAGGAGATATTACGTTATAATGTCCTCAGGGACCTCGTGGATATGAATGTTTAAAACATGCTAATTGTATATAAATATAGACTACAGGGGTATAACGAAAACTGGAGCTCACTGAGCCAAAGGAGGCTACAGATATTCATTTCTTCATTAATTATTTTTTTTTTTCTTTCAGAACAATGAAAAGGGTACTAGAAGGTAGACAGTAAGCAGAACTCCGGGAGCATATGGTTTGGGGCTTTTGCCTGATCTGATTTAGTTAGGAAATACTAGTTTTGGGATCATACCAATACTTGGCTTCCCACCAAAAGATCTAAAACATTTCTTTAATGTGCAGCATCTTTTCTTATCCTTTTTGCCCCAAAGAAACCCTGACTTTATCAGGCACAATCAGATGTGAGCTCAATCAGCCACAGCTCAATGAACCCCTATCAACCCCTTAGGGTTCCACAGAACCCTGATTGAGAATAGCTCCTTTAAAGTCTCTGCAAGTAAGCCCAGGAACACAAGCATGTAGAGCAAAACACCTTTTAAACCTTGCAATAATTGCTGATCACTAAACCATGTGCTTATGGCTTAAGAAAGAAAAAAACTAAGGCTAGTTATCATCTTCAGTCACAGCATTTTTTTTTAAGTAAATCATGAGCTTGGGGCTCCATGAGGCTGCATATGGCCCAGGGTCTATACTATTCTCTCAGACTTGTCCCCAGTAGTCAATTCACGTGAAGCTGTAGGGACACTTAGTATTTGTAAGTATTATAGAACCCAAACTCTACCAGTTTGCAAGAACCCCTGGACACTGCCAAAGCTAGGTTCACCAAAATGCAACCTTTATGATGCTGCAAGCAGCCTATTGACTTAAAGAGATTCAGGAACCCCATGACCAAACCTCTAAATGAGGGACCTTGGTTTTTTGGAGCCTAAGGGGTTTCAGAAGTAAACTATAGATTGTCCCTGGCCTTTATAACAGTCAAGGGATCTACTAGTCAACCTCTATAAGGTTGCCAGGGCCTCTAGTCTGTAGCACTCTTTAGGAGTCAATTGCTATGACTGCAGCTTACGTATTGTCCATAAGGTTGTTATTGCTTTGCACACCAGTAGTGGACAACATATAACTGACTTCAAGAGCCAGTATGTTCAAGGCAGTCAGAGTACACGTTCTTCCACTGAAAATAATAAAGGGTTCCCAAAAGTTAGGTTCTAGTTGCAGTTTTAATGCTTATTGGCCACCTTGCCTTTTGCGCCAAAATATGTGTCCTCCCTGAAAGTTGTTCTTGTCTTTGTATGTTATGGGCCACAAGAATAAAATTCTAATGGTCCTTTTTTTTTGGAAGAGATCAAAGAGTACACCCACAACAAGTTGCTAGAATTCTTAATGTCCTAAAGGTTACAAACTCAAGGCAGCCACTGTTTCATACTCATAGCCCTAAAATCCTGCTCCTAAGTCCCTAGGAGACATTTCCAGTGATCTACCTGGTCTTTTCTCTAAAATATTTGACTGTAACCCTATGATCTACTCCTTGCAAGTGCTTTTGGACTTTGTATGTTAGGGGCCCAAGAGTAACGTTCTAGGATTCTGCCGGAACCTTGCTTTTGTAAAATTTAGGTGTTCCAAGAGTAAATTCTTATAATGCTTCTAGGGTTTTAAGATTCAAGGAGTTGATCCTAGGAATGTTGTAGGTAGCCACTGTTCCATGTTTAGCTTTCATACCTAAAGCCTATTCTGAGGTCCCCAAGAATCATTTCCAGTGATCTACTCTCTGCAAGTACTTGCACGTTAGGGACCCCAAATGTAACTTTTAGGGTTCTGCAGGAACCCTTGTTTTGTAGTAACAGGCACCCCAACCATGAATTTCCCACAAGGCTTCTAGGAACTATGATTTCTTAAAAGTTACAGCCCCAAGGATTTGATTCTAGCAATGCGGTAGGTAGCCATGGTCCCATAATGTGCTGTCATACCTAAACCCTGTTCTTAGGTCCCCAGGAATCATTTCTAGTGATCTACTCCCTGCAAGTACTTCTGGACTTTGTTTGTTAGGGACCCCATGAGTAAAGTTTTAGGTTTTTGTAGGGATGTTCAACTTTGTAAGACTTAGGGGCCCCAAGAGTATTTTTTATGTTTCTGCAAGGAGCCTCACTTTTGACTTCGGGCCCCAAGATGAAATTTCCATGAGGCTGCTAGGACCTATCAGCTTTGAAAGTAACAGGTACAATGTGATAATCCTTGAAATGTGATAGGCAGGCACAGTTACATACTGTCCTCTCACCGCAAACCCTCTTTGTAGGTCCCCAGAAGTGATCTACTCCCTGCTTCTGGACATTTCACAAAGTTTACATTTTTTCAGGGACCCTCATCTTTGCAAGACTTACGGGGCCCCAAGAAAGGAAGGCTCCACACCATGCAGTGCTCCTAGCCCTACACCCTGCTCTTAGGTCCTTAGGAGTAATTTACAGTAATCTACTCCCTGCCAATGCTGCTGGAATTCACATGTTAGGGGTCCCAGAAGTAACATTTCTGCAAGGACCCTCGTCTTTGTAAGACTTGGGGGGCCCAGCAGTTACATTTCAAAGTTCTACGGGAACCCTTGCCTCTGCAAGACTTAGAGTAAATTCCCATAAGGCCTATGAACCCTAGGAGCTAATGCCCTGTAAGGAGGGCCATGACCCATACAATAAGGGTTGCCTACTATAGCCTGTCCAGGGATGGGTGGGAGGGGGGGAATCCGACAGGGAAAATCCCATGAGGCTCCTAGGACCCATGATCTGTAGAGTTAATCTTTGCAATGTAGCAGGAAGGAACTTTTCCATGCTGTGCTCCCATCCTACACCCTTGCTCATCTGTCCTCAGAATTCATTTCTAATGATCTACTCCCTGCTTCTAGACTTTACATATCAGGGGCCTCATGTGTAAATGTTTAGGTTTCTGCAGGCACCCCCCCCCCCTCTTTGTAAGACTTGGACTAGGTCTTAGTTATAGAGTTAATCCTTGCAGTGCATGTACTGTGCCCGAGGCCTACACAATGTTCATAGGTCCCCCAAGAAACATTTCCACCAATCTCACATTTACTTCTAGTCTTTGCATGCCAGGGTCCCAGTTGTAAATGTGTAGGTTTCTGCAGGGACCCTCCTATTTGTAACACTTAGACTACATTCCAACGAGGATCCTAAGACTCATGATCTTTAGAGTTAATCCTTGGAATGTGGTATGGAAGACACTGCTCCCAGCCCTGGATCAATTCCAATGATCTACTCCCTGTTTGTAGACATTGAATGTAAGGGACCCCAAGTGTAAATGTTTAGGTTTCTGCAAGGGCCCTCCTCTTTGCAAGACTTAAACTAAATTCCCATGAGACTACCAGGGCCCATGATCTTTAGGGTTAAGCCTTGAATGTGACAGGAAACAACTTCTCCATGTTGTGTTCCCAGCCCTAGACCCTGTTCCTAGGTCTGTATGAATCATTTCCAATGATCTACTCCATTTCTAGACTTTGCATGTAAGGGGCCCCATGTGTAAATGTTTAGGTTTCTGCAGGCACCCCACGTTTATAAGACAGACTAAATTCCCAAAAGACTCCCAGGACCCATGATATGTTGGCTTAATCCTTGCAATGTGGTAGTAAGGAACTTTCCATGCTGTGCTTCCAGCCCTACATCTTGTTCATAGGTCCCCAGGATTCATTTCAAATGATCTCCTCCCTGCTTTTAGACTTTGCATGTCAGGTGCCTGAGGTGTAAATGTTTAGGTTTTTACAGGCAACCCCCCCCCCCCTTTGTAAGACTAAATTTCCACAATGCTCCCAGGACCCATGATATGTTGGCTTAATACTTGCAATATGGCAGGAAGGATCACCTCCATGCTGTGCTCTCAGCCCTACACCTTTTTCATAGGTCCCCAGGATTCATTTCTAATGATCTACTCCCTTCTTCTAGACTTTGCATGTAATGCTATATGAGTTATAGAGTTAATCCTTGCAGTGCATGTACTGTGCCCTAGCCCTACACCCTGTTCATAAGTCCCCAAGAGACATTTCACTTGCTTCTACTTCTAGTCTTTGCATGTTAGGGGCCCCAGGTGTAAATGTGTAGGTTTCTGCAAGGACCCTCCTTTTTTAACACTAAATTCCCATGAGGATCCGAAGACGTGATCTTTAGAGTTAATCCTTGCAAAGTGGTAGGCAGGCACTGCTCCATGCTGTACTCCCAGCCCTGGATCATTTCCAGTGACCTACTCCCTGTTTCTAGTATTTGTATGTTAGGGGCTCCAAGTGTAAATATGTAGGTTTCTGCAAGGACCCTCCTCTTTGTGAGATTTAGACTAAATTCCCATGAGGCTCCTAGGACCCATGATATGTAGGGTTAATCCTCCCAGTGTGGTAGGAAGTCACTGCTCCATGCTGTGCTCCCAGCCCTGGATCATTTCCAGTGATCTCCTCCCTGTTTCTAGAGATTGCATGTCAGGGACCCCAGGTGTAAATGTTTATGTTTCTGCAAGGACCCTCCCCTTTGCAACACTTATCCTAAATTGTCATGAAGATCCTAGGACTCACAAGTTATAGAGTTAATCCTTTCAGTGCATATGATGTGCCCCCAGCCCTATTTCTGTTTCATAGGTCTCCAAGAGATATCTCACATTTGTTTCTAGCCTGTGCGTGTTAGGGGCCCCAGATGTAAAATGTGTAGGTTTCTGCAAAGACCCTCCTCTTTATAACACTTAGCCTAAATTATCATGAGGATCCTAGGACTCATGAGTTATAGAGTTAATCCTTGCAGTGTATGTAATGTGCCCCCCAGCCGTACACCCTTTTCATAGGTCCCAAGAGACATCTCATCCTTGTTTCTAGTCTTTGCATGTTAGGGTCCCCAGGTGTAAAATGTCTAGGTTTCTACAAGGACCCTCCTCTTTGTAACACTAAATTTCCATAAGGATCCTAGGGCTCATGATCTTTAGAATTAATCCTTGCAATGTGGTAGGCAGGCACTGCTCCATGCTGCGCTCCCAGCCCTGGATCATTTCCAGTGATCTACTCCCTGTGTGTAGGCTTTGAATGTTAGGGACAATTAGTCTAAATTGAGGATGAGAATTGACATGAGGATCCTAGGACTCGTGAGTTATAGAGTTAATCCTTGCAGTGCATGTGATGTGCCCCCAGCCCTGCACCCTTTTCATGGGTCCCCAAGAGACATCTCACCTTGGCTTCTAGTTTTTTCATGTTAGGGGCCCCAGGTGTAAAATGTGTAGGTTTCTGCAAGGACCCTCCCCTTTGTAACACTAAATTCCCATAAGGATTCTAGGGCTCATGATCTTTAGAGTTAATCCTTGCAATGTGGTAGGCAGGCACTGCTCCATGCTGCGCTCCCAGCCCTGGATCATTTTTAGTGATCTACTCCCTGTGTCTAGGCTTTGAATGTCAGGGACCCCAGGTGTAAAATGCGTAGGTTTCTGCAAGGACCCTCCTCTTTGTAACACTAAATTCCCATGAGGATCCTAGGGTTCCATGCTGTGCTCCCAGCCCTGGATCATTTCCAGTTATCTACTCCCTGTGTCTGGGCTTTGAATGTCAGGGACCCCAGGTGTAAATGTGTAGGTTTCTGCAATGACCCTCCTCTTTGTAACACTTATTGTCATGAGGATCCTAGGACTTGTGAATTATAGAGTTAATCCTTGCAGTGCATGTGATGTGCCCCCAGCCGTACACCCTTTTCATGGGTCCCAAGAGACCTCTCACCCTTGTTTCTAGTCTTTCAATGTCAGGGACCCCAGGTGTAAAATGTGTAGGTTTCTGTAAGGACCCTCCTCTTTGTAACACTAAATTCCCATGAGGATCCTAGGGTTCCATGCTGTGCTCCCAGCCCTGGATCATTTCCAGTGATCTACTCCCTGTGTCTAGGCTTTGAATGCCAGGGACCCCAGGTGTAAATGTGTAGGTTTCTGCAAGGACCCTCCTCTTTGTAACACTTATTGTCATGAGGATCCTAGGACTCATGAGTTATAGAGTTAATCCTTGCAGTGCATGTGAAGTGCCCCCAGCCCTGCACCCTTTTCATAGATCCCCAAGAGACATCTCACCTTGGTTTCTAGTTTTTTTCATGTTAGGGGCCCCAGGTATAAGTACGTAGGTTTCTGCAAGGAACCTCCTCTGTAGGATTCTAAGATTCATGATCTTTAGGGTTAACCCTTGCAATGTGGTAGGCAGGCACTGCTCCATGCTGTGCTCCCGGCCCTACCCCCTCTGCCCTTGGGTCCCTAAGGGGTATGTAAGGTTGGCAGTGGGCCACCATGTCTGGTGCAATGAGGCTTGTCTACTACACCCTCTGCAGGGGTGGGGAGATCCCTATGATGGGGCATGGGCTCGGTAAGAGTTAGGGGGCCCCAGTAGGGTGATGGTTCAAGTTGTATCTCCCTCACCTTCAGTCACCATCCTGAGCGCATGAGTGAAGGAGGGGTCCAGGGCGTCCTTCTCCGCCAGCAGCTGGGGCAGATACTTCTCCATGCCGGGGAAGAACACACAAACCGAGGAGGAGAAGAAGTAGAAGAGTCCGGGGAGCAGAAGAACAAGCGAGAGAGATCCTAAAGCCTTGCAGAGCCCGGAGAACGGAGCTTCATAGACAGAGCCAGGGGGGGAGATGCAGAACAATCCACAGCCGCCGATCACTCCTCTCCCTCCGCCTGCCGGAGACTGAACTGAGCCGCTACTGCCCGCTCTCTATAAACGGCGCTGCACCAGCCTACCCTGCTCCTCCTAGGGGGCGGGCTGACGTGCCGGGACACGCCCCTCTCCATTGGATAAAACAAGATGTCAATCAAGCGTGTGTTGCTGGGGCTGGGCGGTGTCCCTCCGCCGGCTGCTGTTCCTGGTGCTGAAGGTGTCCATCCGCCAGCGGCTGCTGTCCGCGGTGCTGGGACTGGAGAGCCCGTCCGCTGTCCATGGTGCTGAAGGCGGTGAGCCGATGGTGAGGTCGCTGTCCATGGTGCTGAATGCACATTCCGCTGTCTATGGTGCTGAATGCATTCTTCCATTGACCGGCGCTGTCCAAGGTGCTGAAACCTCAGGCTCCCCCATGCACTATCCATGGTGCTGAAGTTCATTTGCCGGTGGCTGCTGTCCCTGGTGCTGAAATGCCGGTTATTGTTCCCCGGGCTCTCCTAACATGTGCAGCTGCTGAGGAAGAGCTTGCATTACCTCCATTAGCTAGCAAGGCATTGTGCTGGGGACTATTTTATCAAAAGTGAATGAGCCCCCCCTCCTGGCGTCTCTGTATCGGAGCGCGCTAAGTCCGAGCGTAGTGTGCAGAAGCTGAATAAAGAGATTGTGTAGCAGAAGGTGTTTAATGTTTAAAGCATGTAATCAATGATTGGGTGCTTGCCAGGCAGCAGCAGCAGCTCTCTATGTCTTGGAACAGTTAGGTAACAGAAGGGGATCACAGTCCTGGCACTGGACTGCATGCAAACGCCCGAGCTGGCACACAAGCACCCAACCAGGTGTGCACACCTAACAAAGGGGGAAATTCTGCCCCTAGCTGCACTCAACCAATACCACTGTTGCTCTGTGTACATGGGAGAAATTCTGCCCCTCGCTGCACCGTGTATATAGGGGACATTCTGCCCTTTGCTGTACTAGTCCAATGATGCTGATGCTCCGTGTACATTGGAGAAATGTTGCCCCTTGCACAGTCATCCAATGTCGCTGCTGATCCTTGAACATGGGGGTAGTTCTGCCCCTCCCTGCACTCATTCAATGACACTGTAGCACTGTGTATATAGGAGAAATTCTGCTCCTTGCTGCACTAGTCCAATGATGCTGTTGCTCCATGTACATGGGGGAAATTCTGCCCCATGCTGCACTCAATCAATGATACTGATGCTCCATGTACATGTGAGAAATTCTGCCCCTTGCTGCACTCAATCAATGATACTGTTGCTCCATGTACATGTGAGAAATTCTGCCCCTTGCTGCACTCAATCAATGATACTGTTGCTCCATGTACATGGGGGAAATTCTGCCCCTTGCTGCACTCAATCAATGACACTGTTGCTCCACGTACATGGGGGAAATTCTGCCCCTTGCTGCACTCAATCAATGACACTGTTGCTCCATGTACATGGGGGAAATTCTGCCCCTTGCTGCACTCAATCAATGACACTGTTGCTCCATGTACATGTGAGAAATTCTGCCCCATGCTGCACTCAATCAATGATACTGTTGCTCAATGTACATGTGAGAAATTCTGCTCTTTGCTGCACTCAAT
The DNA here is from genome assembly GCA_018402905.1 of Glandirana rugosa. NCBI lineage: Eukaryota > Metazoa > Chordata > Amphibia > Anura > Ranidae > Glandirana > Glandirana rugosa. Next base: position 1,301,907 of record BLSH010109271.1, read on the forward strand.
CAATTATACTGTTGCTCCATGTACATGGGGGAAATTCTGCCCCTTGCTGCACTCAATCAATGACACTGTTGCTCCACGTACATGGGGTAAATTCTGCCCCTTGCTGCCCTAAATCAATGATACTGTTGCTCCATGTACATGAGGGAAATTCTGCCCTTTGCTGCACTCAATCATTGACACTGTTGCTCCACGTACATGGGGGGAATTCTGCCCCTTGCTGCACTCAATCAATGACACTGTTGCTCCATGTACATGTGATAAATTCTGCCCCATGCTGCACTCAATCAATGATACTGTTGCTCCATGTACATGTGAGAAATTCTGTCCTTGCTGCACTCAATCAATGATACTGTTGCTCCATGTACATGGGGGAAATTCTGCCCCTTGCTGCACTCAATCAATGACACTGTTGCTCCACGTACATGGGGGAAATTCTGCCCCTTGCTGCACTCAATCAATGACACTGTTGCTCCATGTACATGGGGGAAATTCTGCCCCTTGCTGCACTCAATCAATGACACTGTTGCTCCATGTACATGTGAGAAATTCTGCCCCATGCTGCACTCAATCAATGATACTGTTGCTCCATGTACATGTGAGAAATTCTGCCCCTTGCTGCACTCAATCAATGATACTGTTGCTCCATGTACATGGGGGAAATTCTGCCCCTTGCTGCACTCAATCAATGACACTGCTGCTCCATGTACATGTGAGAAATTCTGCCCCATGCTGCACTCAATCAATGACACTGTTGCTCCATGTACATGTGAGAAATCCTGCTCCTTGCTGCACTCAATCAATGATACTGTTGCTCCACGTACATGGGGGACATTCTGCCCCTTGCTGCACTCAATCAATGACACTGTTGCTCCACGTACATGGGGGACATTCTGCCCCTTGCTGCACTCAATCAATGACACTGTTGCTCCATGTACATGGGGGACATTCTGCCCCTTGCTGCACTCAATCAATGACACTGTTGCTCCATGTACATGGGGGAAATTCTGCCCCTTGCTGCACTCAATCATTGACACTGTTGCTCCATGTACATGGGGGAAATTCTGTCCCTTGCTGCACTCAATCAATGACACTGTTGCTCCATGTACATGTGAGAAATTCCACCCCTTGCTGCACTCAATCAATGACACTGTTGCTCCATGTACATTTGAGAAATTCTGCCCCATGCTGCACTCAATCAATGATACTGTTGCTCCATGTACATGTGAGAAATTCTGCTCCTTGCTGCACTCAATCAATGATACTGTTGCTCCATGTACATGTGAGAAATTCTGCCCCTTGCTGCACTCAATCAATGATACTGTTGCTCCATGTACATGTGAGAAATTCTGTCCTTGCTGCACTCAACCAATGACACTGTTGCTCCATGTACATGTGAGAAATTCTGTCCTTGCTGCACTCAATCAATGATACTGTTGCTCCGCGTACATGGGGGACATTCTGCTCCTTGCTGCACTCAATCAATGACACTGTTGCTCCATGTACATGGGGGAAATTCTGCCCCTTGCTGCACTCAATCATTGACACTGTTGCTCCATGTACATGGGGGAAATTCTGCCCCTTGCTGCACTCAACCAATGACACTGTTGGTCCATGTACACGTGAGAAATTCTGCCCCATGCTGCACTCAATCAATGATACTGTTGCTCCATGTACATGTGAGAAATTCTGCTCCTTGCTGCACTCAATCAATGATACTGTTGCACCATGTACATGTGAGAAATTCTGCCCCTTGCTGCACTCAATCAATGACACTGTTGCTCCACGTACATGGGGGGAATTCTGCCCCTTGCTGCACTCAATCAATGACACTGTTGCTCCATGTACATGTGAGGAATTCTGTCCTTGCTGCACTCAATCAATGATACTGTTGCTCCATGTACATGGGGGAAATTCTGCCCCTTGCTGCACTCAACCAATGACACTGTTGCTCCATGTACATGTGAGAAATTCTGTCCTTGCTGCACTCAATCAATGATACTGTTGCTCCATGTACATGGGGGAAATTCTGCCCCTTGCTGCACTCAATCAATGACACTGTTGCTCCATGTACATGTGAGAAATTCTGTCCTTGCTGCACTCAATCAATGATACTGTTGCTCCATGTACATGGGGGAAATTCTGCCCCTTGCTGCACTCAACCAATGACACTGTTGCTCCATGTACATGTGAAAAATTCTGTCCTTGCTACACTCAATCAATGATACTGTTGCTCCATGTACATGTGAGAAATTCTGTCCTTGCTGCACTCAATCAATGATACCGTTGCTCCATGTACATGGGGGAAATTCTGCCCCTTGCTGCACTCAATCAATGACACTGTTGCTCCACATACATGGGGGAAATTCTGCCCCTTGCTGCACTCAAGCAATGACACTGTTGCTCCATGTACATGGGGGAAATTCTGCCCCCTGCTGCACTCAATCAATGACACTGTTGCTCCATGTACATGTGAGAAATTCTGCCCCTTGCTGCACTCAATCAATGATACTGTTGCTCCATGTACTTGTGAGAAATTCTGCCCCTTGCTGCACTCAATCAATGATACTGTTGCTCCATGTACATGTGAGAAATTCTGCCCCTCACTACACTCTTTCAATGACACTGTTGCTCCATGTACATGTGAGAATTTCTGCCCCTTGCTGCACTCAATCAATGATACTGTTGCTCCATGTACATGGGGGAAATTCCGCCCCATGCTGCACTCAATCAATGACACTGTTGCTCCATGTACATTGGGGAAATTCTGCCCCTTGCTGCACTCAATCAATGACACTGTTGCTCCACGTACATGAGGGAAATTCTGCCCCTTGCTGCACTCATTCAATGACACTGTTGCTCCATGTACATGGGAGAAATTCTGCCCCTTGCTGCACTCAATCAATGACACTGTTGCTCCATGTACGTGGGGGAAATTATGCTCCTTGCTGCACTCAATCAATGCTACTGTTGCTCCATGTGCATGTAAGAAATTCTGCTCCTTGCTGCACTCAATCAATGCTACTGTTGCTCCATGTACATGGGGGAAATTCTGCCCCTTGCTGCACTCAATCAATGACACTGTTGCTCCACGTACATGGGAGAAATTCTGCCCCTTGCTGCACTCAATCAAAGATACTGTTGCTCCATGTACATGAGGGAAATTCTGCCCCTCGCACTTATCCAATGATGCTGTTGCTCCATGTACATGGGGTAAATTCTGCCCTTTGCTGCACTCCTCCATAATGCTGTTGTTACACCATGTACTAGACGTTCAGTTTGTTTAGTTCTGAATTAATATTCGGACATTCGGATATATCCGAATACCCGAATTATAATAGAAACACATTTTACTGAATGCTCCGAATAACGAAACAAAATGGTCGTTGCTGATCCTTGTACATGGGGGTAGTTCTGTCCATCCCTGTACTCATTCAATGACACTGTTGCACTGTGTATATAGGGGAAATTCTGCCCCTTGCTGCACTAGTCCAATGATGTTGTGGCTCCATGTACATGTGAGAAATTCTGCCCCATGCTGCACTCAACCAATGACACTGTTGCTCCATGTACATGTGAGAAATTCTGCCCCTTGCTGCACTCAATCAATGACATTGTTGCTCTGTGTACATGAGGGAAATTCTGCCCCTCGCACTCATCCAATGATGCTGTTGCTCGGTGTACATGGGGTAAATTCTACCCTTTGCTGTACTCCTCCATAATGCTGTTGCAACATGTACTAGATGTGCAGTTTGTTTAGTTCTGAATTAATATTCGGACATTTGGATATATCCGAATACCCAAATTACAATAGAAACACATTTTACTGAATGCTCCGAACAACGAAACAAAATTTGTCCGAATTTCGGAAATTTGAATCAAGTTTTACATCGAACTGCAGTCGAAGTCTAACGGTACACATATGGCTGAAATCAAAGACGGTGTTATTGGAGTACCATTTCAAAATAATGTTGTTTTAGTTAAACTAAAGGTGATTTAAAGAGTCATTGTAATCATTTGATGAATGCAAAATGTATTGATCCATATGTTTCAAATTGAAAAAAAATTGGTACATTCAAAGAAAATTTGAAAAATTCAGAATACGAATTCCGAATATGAATCGAGTGAATCAACTGAATTGAACAAAAGTAAATAACTTTTTGCACTCATCCAGTGGCGCTGTTGCTCCATGTTCATGGTGGGAATTCTGCCCCTTGCTGCACTCATCCAATGTCACTGTTGCTCCATGTACATGGTGGGAATTCTGCCCCTTGCTGCACTCAACCAATTAATTTTTTTCCCTGTGTACATGGGGGAAATTCTGCCCTTTGCTGCACTCCTCCATAACACTTTTGAACCGTGTACTAGACACATGCAGTTTGTTTCATTCTGAATTAATATTCGGACACTCGGATATATCCGAATACCCGAATTACAATAGAAGCAAATGCACATGTCTACTGTGAACATGGGGGGAAATTCTGCCTCTCGCTGCACTCATCTAATGATGCTGTTGCTCCATGTAAATGGGAAAAATTCTGACCCTCACTGCACTCATCCAGTGACGCTGTTGCTCCATATACATGGGGGGGGATTCTGCCCCTCATTACAATGATGTTGTTGCTTCATGTACGTGGGAGAATTCTGCCCCTCCCTGCACTCATCCAATCACACTGTTGCTCTATGTACATGGGAGAAATTCTGTCCCTGAGCTGCACTCATCCAATGATGCTGTTGCACCATGTATATAAGGGAAATACTGCCTCTAGCTGCGCTCGTCCAATGACGTTGTTGCACTATATACATAAGGGACATTCTGCCCTTCATTGCACTCATCCAATGATGCATTTGCACTGTGTATATGGAGGAAATTCTGCCCCTCCCTGCACTCATCCAATGACACTGTTGCTCTATGTATATGGGGGAAATTCTGCCACTCACTGCACTCATTCAATGATGCTGTTGCTCCGTGTACATGGGTGAAATTCTACCCCTGGCTACACTCATCCAATGATGCTGTTGCACCATGTATATAAGGGGAATCCTGCCTCTAGCTGCGCTCATCCAATGATGTTGTTGCACCATGTACATAAGGGACATTCTGCCCTTCATTGCACTCATCCAATGATGCATTTGGACTGTGTATATGGGGGGAATTCTGCCCCTCCATGCACTCATCCAATGACGCTGTTGCTCTATGTATATGGGGGAAATTCTGCCCTTTGCTGCATTTATACAATGTTACTGTTGCTCCATGTACCTGGGTGAAATTTTGCCCCTGGCTATACTCATCCAATGATGCTGTTGCACCATGTATATAAGGGAAATACTGCCTCTAGCTGCGCTCGTCCAATGACGTTGTTGCACCATGTACATAAGGGACATTCTGCCCTTCATTGCACTCATTCAATGATGCATTTGCACTGTGTATATGGAGGAAATTCTGCCCCTGGCTACACTCATTCAATGATGCTGTTGCACCCTGTACATAGGGGAAATTCTGCCCCTCACTGCACTCAACCAATGACACTGTCGCTCTGTGTACATGGGAGAAATTCTGTCCCTCAGATTAATTTAATGATACTGTTGCTCCATGTACATGGGGAAATATTGCCTTTTGCTGCACTCTTCCATAATGCTGTTGTACCTTGTACATGGAGAAATTTCTGCCCCTCGCTGCACTCATCCAATGAGACTGTTTCACCTTGTACGTGGGGGAAATTCTGCCCCTCGCTGCACTCATCCAATGTCTCTGTCTGTTGCTTCATGTACACAGGGGACATTCTTCCCTCCACTGCACTCATCCAATGATGCTGTTGCTCTGTGTACATAGGGAAAATTCTGCCCCTTGCTGCACTCATCCAATGATTCTGTCGCACCATGTATATGGGGGAAATTATGCCCCTCGCTGCTCTCATTCAATTACACTGTTATCACAAATGCACAAACACATTTAAGAAAGGTTCTTTAGACATTCTTTTTTAATGCCCTTTAATTGACCTTTACAGGAGCTTTGTCTTTCCTAGTTTCTCCTGGATCCTCTAAAAATAGGCGGTTGAGCTGCAATTTTTACTGCCCCTCCCTTAATCACCCAGCCATAAGATGACATAGCGCAGCAGCATTTATACAGCAGGTAGCATTCAGCAGGCAGTACCACCACTAAGCACACCCCATTCTAGTGAATGGGGCCATGTCATAACCATGAGCCAAATGCTTGGCTTGCAGTTGTGGCATGGTATTCCCAACAAAAATTCCCATTCAGCTGCAAAAAATAGCAGACATTCAGGAGGTGGCAGTATCACCTTCTGGATGCCTGGCAGCTTCTGCTCTACAGTTGTATAAATGGTTCTTTACAGAATCGGAACACACTTTCTAATTTCCCTGCTCCCTTGCCTAGGTGAGGACTACTTGGGAACCGCCACTGCTTCCTTGAATGTCCACATTATGCATCACAGTGTTTTTTCGATAGGAGCATGCGCGCTGCAACATTCTCCAGAATATGGCACAGCACTCCATTTGGCAGAGACTCACAGAATGTATGTGCATGTGCAAGGTATTCCAACACTTGCACACACATGACACAGGTATCTACAAGTCCCCAGCTTCCAGCAGCATGGGAATACCCCATACATGTGCAGATATATTTCATATCTCTACAAAGCCTCAAATACTGGGAGAGACCTGTAGCACATTTGAGTATGCACAGCATATTTGAAGATGGAGCTGTGGAAAAGGAGCGGTGGGGGAAACCTGATTTTTGTGCATGAGCACAAAAACATGCTGCAGGTCTCGGCCAGGTCCAAAATACCCGACAGAGAACTGTGGCACATCTATCATTTGGCAAGTGGTATTGTTGCGTTGGGTCATCAGGGGTTTCTGTCAGTGGGGGTTGGAACTTTTTTTAAAGAAAGTATTTTTCAAAAACCATCTCTGTGTTTTTATTTACCTTTATAGACTACAACTATCTCCACACTGCTGAAACACCCAAAAAGACATATATTGTAACAACAAAACCATGACCAAAGGGAGATGTTATATTTTAGGTGTAGATCCCCTTGTAAATGCAGATACATGAAACATTTAACAGGCCAGAGTAATGCAGAATAAAAATATAATTAAATCCTAAATGATAAACCCATAAACTTGTCAGCATAAGAGCATTCACAAAAGACGTTATGAATGGCATACCCTGGTTTGTAAGAATGTATCTAGCTCTGGTTCTAGTAAGCACAAGGGGCAGTTCCCTGGCAATTGCTTTGGATGAGGTATTCGGCAGAGGCACAGCCTCAGGGTACCTTTTGGCATTGTCTAATATCATCAACATCTACTGGTAACCTCAGACAAATGTCACCAGTGGGCCTATTGCATACATTGCTATCTCTTCAAACAGAACTTCATTTAGAGGTAGGGGCACCAAAGGGCCGTGGAAGAGTGACAATAGAGCAGTTAACTGGCAGGCTGGACAAGATGTTCAATATTTCTTTTTACAAATTAAAAAATGTGTTAGGTGCCAAAAAGATAAAGTAACAAACGAATGTGTGTAAAGCAGCACTCATACAATATACGCAGTATCTCACAAAAGTCAATACACCCCTCACATTTTTGTAAATATTTTATTATAGCTTTTCATGTGACAACACTAAAGAAATTCTACTTTACATTGTAGCAAAGTGTAATTTCTTCAGTGTTGTCACATGAAAATATATAATAAAATATTTTTAAAAAATGAGAATATGAGGGGTGTACTCACTTTTGTGAGATACTGTATATTCTAATACAGGACAATCACAGAAATACAAAACATAACAATTTTGCACTATGCCTTAAGTGAGCTTCAATCCTTACACTTAATATAAAGTGAGTATACAAATATTTATGTATTTAAATATTTCTTTACTTTGGCTTTCAACCATGGCCAGTAGAACCTGTTGGGTAAACACACTTCATTGTGATCAGTTCCCAGGTGTCCCCACAAGGTATCGTTATGGACGAGGCCAAGAACTTCCCATCTATATGGCTGTGGTACCAAAAAATGTTCCACAACTTTGGTAACCTGATAAAGTAGCTCATTGTTCGCTGCAAAATAAGGCAATCTCTCATTTGCACCTAGGTCCTGGGGTACTCCATTTAATAGTAGTATCTCTTCCCTCACCCAGGCCAAAGTAGGGTCCTGCACATAAACCATGCCAAAAGTGACCAGAGACACATCCAGATGAAGGAGAGCCAGACTAAGGTTGGTTCCTCAGCATCTTTCCCAAGCATGACCTATAATTAACCCCCCCAAGGCTCATCTTTATAATCATTACAGAAAACATCATCATCTGGCATATCTATAACGACAATGCCTGAGGGTCGGCAGCCTGTTTTTCCCACTTGGTCCGATCCCTTCTTCAATTTCCTGCAGTTCCCAAAAATTTGGAAATGCGTGTGCCAATATTACTGGATGTACCATAGTTCTAATCAGTCCAACATATTCAACAGTTCCACCATTGGGGATAATGGACAAAGACACCAGTGAGTACATCCTTGTATCTCCATGGATGCAGACGACCCATGGAGACATAGGTTCCACCTCACTGACAAGAGTGCCATGTACTAGGGTCACCATACTCCCTAAGTTCAGGAGAACTGTAACTGGTAAATGGTTGATAACAGTACAGGTTTCCTTGGCAAACAGAGAAAGCCTGCAGAGAGTCCCACATTGCATGTGCTCCTCTTGCAATGGGCATTGTGCCCTAATGTACTCCCACTAATGACACCCCCAGAATTTTATGGTGCCCCCTTTCTGGAGCATGGTTACTCCAGGTTGATCCCACAAAAGTGCAGGGGTTGACTCTTCCCAGGATTCCTTTAGGCCAATTCCAGGTTGTGTGGTACTTTTTCTTCCAAAGGAAGACCTTTTTCCCGGTGTGTAGAAGTGAGTTCATTTGGGTCCGTTGCTCCATGCCATATATGTATTTTGAAGAAAGCGCTAACTTATCTGCTAAAATGTGAGTGTTTTTATGTATTTATAAAACAGCAAGTTCTTACGGTATCACACTATGTTCGATTCCATCCTTTTCCATGATTTAATATCAATGACCTGCGAGTGGATTTCTGTACTTATCAGTGATTTGGAAGTGTAAAGCAATTACACTTTGCTCTGAAGACATCTGGGCTTTCACCATTTGCTTAAAGGGATAGTGACAACCGCAAGACTGAGAGAGGGTGTGTTGACACCAAAGTCGGTTTGACCTAGGTTGGCGTATGCCAAATAGGTCCATCACATCTGATAAACCTCCCATTCAGCCTTGGTGATGGCCTTTATGGTGGCGGGTTCCACACGGATGAGTCCCTTTATACTATTAAGTTGGGCGTTATAACACCATAGCCTATTTGACCTAGTTTGGTGTATGCCAAATAGGTCCACTTTATCCGGTAACCACCCTCACATTGTCACAATGAGGGTTACATATATGGACAAGTGTACTGTGAAGAGGACAATTTTGTTGTGTTTCTAATTCACACTGTGCACACTGTTTTCTTTTATCCATATTTTTTAAAAGGGACCGTGTGCATAAGTCAGCCTTTTGAGGACTTTGAATTTATGAACTTTCTTGCTTACCGATATTTTTACTTTCACTACATGCATTGTGTACTTTTCATCACAGGAGTGTGTGCAATTTCTTATGATTTCTTATTTGATTAACACAGACTTTTGATGACTGTTTGTTCACTTCATTTATATTTATACTTATTCATCCCAAGCACGGCACTATTTTGTTTTTTTATTTGTTGCAATTTGTCAGTTTTTGTGCCAGCTGCTACACATTCTAAATTAGTTAGAGCGGTATTTTCACATTATTAGCTCATTTGGTCTGGCGGGGCTGACCAACGTCTTGACTGTGTACCTTTCCACCAGATGGTCTGTAGCTTTTGGATCATTGTGACACACTGACTATTTGTACAGTAAGTTGATTGACAAAAACTCAATATATCAATTCATCATGATCCTCTCCACCATGTTGGGTCCTGTCAAGGTCCCGTGTTAAAGCCACTTATTTACTAAAACGGGTATACACTGAATCAGGTGCAGCTGTGCATAGTAACCAATCAGTTTCGAACCTCGGTTTGCTCAACTAAGCTTAGGTGATAAAACCTAGAAGCTGATTGGCTATTATGCACCAGATTGTGTGCACCAATTTTAGTAAACCCCCCCCCCCCCCAAGTGACAAGCTGGATAAGATAGTGCATTTGTGACTGTAGTGGCTGATCTAATCGGTAGCTCCACCGTATCGCCATTGTCTCCTGACAATAAAGGTGCAATTAAGACTGCCGATTAGTCTCAAGGCCACACATCTTATTCTGCTGTTTCTTCAAACTTTGTCAGAAATGCCTCTACATAATAGGATGGTGTCAGTTTTTTGCAAGAAATGGCTTGCTCTGGTAGTTCCAGGTTGCTAGGGTAACAACTGCAGGCTCACAATTTTGAAAAAGCAACTGTACTGCTTCAGCCTAAGACTTTTGCTTGTGCTTATCTCTTTTATGGCAGTTATCCGGACCTCTATGATCCACTGCTGTGCACCCATGCTTCTCTGGAGTTCCATGTTGGTTTGCTGTGGCACAGCATTAGCCACTGGTAGTTTTTTCAGTTTTTGCTCCATTTCTGAATCCAAAGTAGGGTGCTGTCCTTCCAAAAGCATGTCTTCATCCTTCAGCAGTTGCGATCATCAGGGGTCAGTAGGATCACAAAGGGGCTTTTTAGGAAAAACAGGTTTTATTCAGCCTAAATGGCTTGTCAGCAACAAAAAGTCCATAATATCAATGGAGGCAAACTCAAGATGCGTCTTGTCGGGCCTCCATTGTCCATGTACATAAGAAAAAGGCTTGTTTCAGCCACAAAGCTTCCAACACAATGTAGTTGTATTCACAGAGGTAATACTGTTTCCAGCCGTGGCAGAGGTTTCTGATCTGTGTCTTCAAACTCTCACCAGTGCAATCATCACCCGACCCCCATCTTCCTCCTGCTCTTCTTTAACTTCCGCTTTATCAGTCCTCCTGGGTTAACCCCAGGGATGAGCTCAGGTCAAATCCTAGTCAAAATCCACCTTAACCACTTCCCTCAAAGCGATGTCATATGACATCGCAACTTTGAGTGGAGATATCTGAATGGTGCCAGCTGCAGGCACCATTCAGATATCTTTCTTTTCAGCAGGCGATTCTGAACATGATAAAAGTGGTCTTAGCGGTGGATTCGCCGCGAGATCACTTTTATCAGTGGCGGGAGAGGTGCCCCCCCTCCCGCCGCTTTCCCATCATCTCCGCCGCTTACCGGACCCGTCGGCAGCGGTGGAGATGATCCGATCCTCTCCCCCCAGTGTCCGTGAGCCGACTGAGCGGCAAAAAATTGGACTAACTTTACTGTTTTGGTTTTTTTTAAGTGTATTTTTTTCCCAAAAAAATTGCATTTGAAAGACTGCTGCGCAAATACAGTTTGACATAAAATATTGCAACGACCGCCATTTTAATTCTATAGGGTATCTAATAAAAATATATATATAATATTTGGGGGTTCTAAATAATTTTCTAGCATAAAATACAGATTTTAACTTGTAAGCAACAAATGTCAGAAAAGGCTTAGTCTTTAAGTGGATAAACTGCCCTCACTTACAGACTGAAGTTCATTCCTTTGATCTAAAAGAACCAAAAGATACTTTATTTCTTTTTATCTCTCTGTGCTGAGCAATGTTGTGATAAACTTGGCACTTTTATTTTTTTTACAGCTGTGAGTAGAGAATGGCTCCACACTTAATTGTGGAAATGCCAGATTAAGATCGTGTAGGGGGTTGAATCGTTATTTTTTAACAATTAGGCATCATACACACAGACCTTTTTTGATGCCAGCGTTTTCTGGCGTTTTTTGCAGCTCTCCATGTTAGTCAATGGCCCCATAAAACCACCAACATTTTTGAGCTGTAGATGGCGTCGCCGTTAGTGAGCTGAAACTAGAACCCACGGCCAGCGTGTTCTGAGGATGTAACGTTTTGGCGTTTTTTGACGCCGCAAAACCCCAACTAACGCCAATTAATACTGTACCAGCGTTAACCGGCGTTTTTTGATGCCAACATTTTTAGGTTGAAAAATAGCAGAGGGATGATTTTTTAAAAAAAAAAACGCCTATTGACGCCGACGCTCACTAACGCCGATGCATAATGCCGAAAAATGGCATAAACCCTTGATGTCGGGCCCGACGTTTTGTTTATTTTTTAAGAAACGTCCGTGTGTATGAGGTCTTAATCATGCAGCTCTAGTATCTGCCATCCAGGATGCATCACTTTTGGCTGGTACATAATTGTATCACATTCTGCATAACGTCACATATTCCCTTTTACCCACTTCTAACAGTTAAAATCACAGTTGACATACACACAGTATATGGGCTATTTATGTGCAGAAGAATTTTGTATTTCTGTCCACCTGAGGAATACAAAGCCCTGCTTAGAGCCCAGCCAGTCTATTGACCTCACTTGTCTATACTGCAGGTAAGACTTATGCCCCGTACACAAGGGATGACGATTGCACGTACGACCGCGTCGAATCGTACGTTGGCTGTTGTATGCAGCATACTGACTGCACTACACGATCGTACGGCTGCGGAAAGAACGTTCAGGTGCATGTAATTCGCATCCACCCATTCCTGACTTTGGAGCTTGCGTGTTTTGCACAATAAAACTTTGTTGTACCAACTGCTCTGTACACACGATACAACGGTCGTATGACCGCTTGTTGGTACGACCAAGTTTTCTAGTCTGCTCATACAACTCCCTTGTACGACCGTCGTATGTTCGACTGTTCAAATAGCGCATACGAACGATCGATTTTGCATACAACGGTCGTTAGTACGACCTGTTGTATACAACCGTTGAACCGTGTGTATGAGGCTATACAGCTAGGTCACCTCCCTGCCCAAAATTGTGATTGGAAAGTGAGCAGCAACAGACTGATAAAGTCATCTCCTTGCTCTTTCCTCCTCTCAGCACGTATGAACACCGGGCACCTGAGTGTCCTCAAATCCCTTAACCAGTATGGGTGCTACTGTACAAAAGTTAACCAAATGCTAAGATCAAGTCAATTTAAGGCATTTGTTTCTAACTGTCTTTAAAATATCTGCCTGGAGTGCAATTTAACAGCAACAGTCTTATTGCTGACAATTGCAATACTTGTTTGCACAGGGAGCACTTCAATAAAGAACATTTTTTTTTGTTCTCTGTACAATGGCCAGTAAACATTATTTTATTTTTCTACCCAGACTTCCGTATATTTACTATTCATTCCTATCATTTATCGTCACCAAAGGTTAAAATAGAACTCACAGTTTGACGCAAACACTTCTTTCATCCATATACTGAATAGGCCAGAGTAGTCAGGCTCCATTCTGGACGTCCAAGGCCACTAATCAGTTCTATTCACAGATTGACAGGTGAGATAATTAGTTTTGTTCTCCTACGATAACAATAGACATTAAATGAGTCTCTATTTTCCTCCAGATCAGGGAACATTTTATCCCCCGCCAGGATAAAATAGCTCCAAACTCAATCACTAAAATCGTATGTAAGTCATAGTAGTAGATAGTAGAAGACATGGTAGTGTACTAGAAAACATTATCTGGAGCCTTTTAAAATCTGCAGCTTTCATTAAAGTAACACTAAGATGTGTATTAATAGAAAAAATGACATAGCAACGAAAGCACATGTACATTCACTCCATGCAAATGGAGTTATTATAAAGTTACATTATTAGGCTATTCTTTGAACATTAGTCCCTAGATGGCGCCAAGTGTCCTAGGAAATACCTATGACAGTTAGCACCATCTAGTGGCCAAATACAGTATTTCCCATTTCAAATCAATGAAAAAACATTCATCCAGCACAGGAAATAGCCTAATAAGATTCCCCTTTTGCCTAATTTAAACATAATGAACAGTAGCAGCTCCTCCATAGAGGGCATCCGTGCAACCCGTTCCCCCCCCCCCCCCCGCTGGAATTTGAGTAAAAAAAAAAAAAACAGGACACGTTGTCCCGGCTTTTTTTGGGCCACTTGCTGTCTGCCGACAGCAATTCCCAAAGCCCATTGGTCAGCCATTAAAGTGTATCTGGCGCGCACACAGATACACTGATTGCCTCTGGCCTCCAACCAGTAACTGACCGGTCAGGTCGCGGGGCGGGGGTGGGACTGGCGGACGTGATGGTGCTTGGACTGGGCGTATGCAGCACGCATGCCTGTGATTCCCGCTGCGGCCTGACTGAGGTACGTACTACTGCTGTGCACTGGCTGCATATTGTGTACTGACTGCAATATACCCCTACCTGTATACTGGCTGCATACTGTGTACTGACTGCAATATACCCCTACCGGTATACTGGCTGCATACTGTGTACTGACTGCAATATACCCCTACCTGTATACTGGCTGCATACTGTGTACTGACTGCAATATACCCCTACCTGTATACTGGCTGCATACTGTGTACTGGCTGCAATATACCCCTACCTGTATACTGGCTGCATACTGTGTACTGGGTGCTATATAGCCCTATCTGTATACTGGCTGCATACTGTGTACTGACTGCAATATACCCCTATCTGTATACTGGCTGCATACTGTGCGCTGGCTGCAATATACCCCTATCTGTATACTGGCTGCATACTGTGCACTGGCTGCAATATACCCCTATCTGTATACTGGCTGCATATTGTGTACTGACTGCAATATACCCCTACCTGTATACTGGCTGCATACTGTGTACTGGCTGCAATATACCCCTACCTGTATACTGGCTGCATACTGTGTACTGGCTGCAATATACCCCTATCTGTATACTGGCTGCATACTGTGCGCTGGCTGCAATATACCCCTATCTGTATACTGGCTGCATACTGTGCACTGGCTGCAATATACCCCTATCTGTATACTGGCTGCATATTGTGTACTGACTGCAATATACCCCTACCTGTATACTGGCTGCATACTGTGTACTGGCTGCAATATACCCCTACCTGTATACTGGCTGCATACTGTGTACTGGCTGCAATATACCCCTACCTGTATATGGGCTGCATACTGTGTACTGACTGCAATATACCCCTATCTGTATATGGGCTGCACACTGTGTACCGGCTGCAATATACCCCTACCTGTATACTGGCTACATACTGTGTACTGACTGCAATATACCCCTATCTGTATACTGGCTGCATACGGTGTACTGTATACAATATACCCCTATCTGTATACTGGCTGCATACTGTGTACTGGCTGCAATATACCCCTATCTGTATACTGGCTGCATACTGTGTACCGGCTGCAATATACCCCTATCTGTATACTGGCTGCATACTGTGTACTGGCTGCAATATACCCCTATCTGTATACTGGCTACATACTGTGTACTGACTGCAATATACCCCTATCTGTATATGGGCTGCACACTGTGTACCGGCTGCAATATACCCCTACCTGTATACTAGCTGCATACTGTGCACTGGCTACATTATACCCCTATCTGTATATGGGCTGCATACTGTGTACCGGCTGCAATATACCCCTCCCGATATACTGGCTGCATACTGTGTACTGGCTGCAATATACCCCTACTTGTATACTGGCTGCATACTGTGTACTGGCTGCAATATACTCCTATCTGTATATGGGCTGCATACTGCATACCAGCTACAATATACCCCTACCTGTATACTGGCTGCATAGCGTGCACTGGCTGCAATATACCCCTAATCTGTATACTGGCTGCATACTGTGTACTGGCTGCAATATACCCCTATCTGTATACTGGCTGCATACTGTGTACTGGCTGAAATATACCCTTACCTGTATACTGGCTGCATACTGTGTATGGACTACAATATACCCCTACCTATATACTGGCTGCATACTGTGTACTGGCTGCAATATACCCCTATCTGTATACTGGCTGCATACTGTGTACCGGCTGCAATATACCCCTACCTGTATATTGGCTGCATACTGTGTACTGGCTGCAATATACCCCTATCTGTATACTGGCTGCATACTTTATACTGGGTGCTATATAGCCCTATCTGTATACTGGCTGCATACTGTGTACTGGCTGCAATATACCCCTACCTGTATACTGGCTGCATACTGTGTTACTGGCTCCATACTGTGTTACTGGCTGCATACTGTGCACTGGCTGCATACTGTGTTACTGGCTGCATACTGTGTTACTGGCTCCATACTGTGTTACTGGCTGCATACTGTGTACTGGCTGCATACTGTGTTACTGCCTGCATACTGTGTTACTGGATGCAATATACTCCACCTGTGATGCTGCACTTTATACTCCTGACACAATATGTGGAATACAGGGGACAGAGTGGGTGGGTTATAAAAGGGGTGGGTTTATGAGAAGCAGGAGGGGTCAAAAGGAAGGGGCGGGGCCTGGCGCCCCCATCCTAAAACTTCACCACCCACCACTGATAATGAATGTACTTGTACTTGCTAAGTGAATATTTTATAAATTATAGAATTAAGAATAGAACTAGAGGCAACCCTTTTTTATTTTGGATAGAGTAGGGGAGGATTATAACCCCTGCCTTTTCTTTTCTTCTGTATTTTTATCTGTATCCCATTGGGGAGATTTCACTTCACTTCTTGTTTCCATACCCAGAATAGGAAGTGAGAAAAATTCCCTCCAAAGTGAATGAATCCCTGGTTATCACTGGCATTACTTAAACTATTGTCTTCATTCCCCTCTATTCAAGTTCTCGTGACAACTCAAAATTTTCCTTTAGTTATATTTAAATGATCCTGCCATGGAGGTGCACTTCCTGTTATGGGGCGACAACTGCCTCCTAATTTGCTCGTTTTTTGTCACCCCTTCACATGCTCCCCGGTGGAGACTAAAATCATCCATGCTGATGTGCATTGCTCAGACATGGTCTACTGTTGTCGCTATCAACAAGCCGATCGAGAACAATGATGTGCAACCAATGCTGAAGCATAAGCATGTAGGCACAAAGTGGAAGAAAGAAGCTGGAAGAGGTTAGCAGCAATGGGATGCATAACTGTCTGTAAAATAGTAAACACAGAATTTTATTAATGCTAAACTCTAGGTATATTTACAATACTTGAAAAAGTATTCATACCCCTTGACATTTTCCACATTTTGTCATGTTACAACCAAAAACATAAATGTATTTTATTGGGATTTTATGTGATAGACCGACACAAAGCGGCACAGAATTGTGAGGTGGAAGGAAAATGATAAATGGTTTTCAATTGTTTTACAAATAAATATCTGAAAAGTATGGGGGGCATTTGTATTCAGCCCCCTTTATTCTGATAACCCTAATTAACATCTAGTGTAACCAATTGCTGTCAGAAGTCACCTAATTAGTAAACTGTTACAGTAAAGAGTCCACCTGTGTGTAATTTAAGCTCAGTATAAATATAGCTCTTCTGTGAAGCCCTCAGATGTTTGTTAGAGAACCTTAGTGAACAAACAGCATCATGAAGGCCAAGGAACACACCAGACATGTCGGGGATAAAGTTGTGGAGAAGTTTAAAGCAGGGTTAGGGTTTAAAAAAATATCCCAAGCTTTGAACATGTCATGGAGTGCTGTTCAATCCATTATCCAAAAATGGAAAGAGTGTGGCACAACTGCAAATCTACCAAGACATGGCCATCCACCTAAACTGGCCGGCTGGGCAAGGAGAGCATTCATCAGAGAAGCAGCCAAGAGGCCCATGGTAACTCTGGAGGAGCTGCAGAGATCCACAGCTCAGATGGGAGAATCTGTCCACAGGACAACTAATCATTGTGCATTCCACAAATCTGGCCTTTATGGAGGAGTGGCAAGAAGAAAGCCATTGCTGTAAGAAAGCCATAAGAAGTCCTGTTTGCAGTTTGCAAGAAGCCATGTGGGGGACACGGCAAACATGAGGAAGAAGGTGCTCTGGTCAGCTGAGACCAAAATTGAAATTTTTGGTCTAAAAAAAACGCTATGTGCGGCGGAAAACGAACACTGCACATCAACCTGTACTCACCATCCCCACTGTGAAACATGGTGGTGTCAGCATCATGTTGCGGGGATGCTTTTCTTCAGCAGGGACAGGGAAGCTGGTCAGAGTTGATGGGAAGATGGATGGAGCTAAATACAGGGCAATCTTAGAAATAAAACCTGTTAGAGTCTGCAAAAGACTTGAGACTGGGGCGGAGGTTCACCTTCCACCAGGACAACAACCCTAAACATACAGCCAGAGCTACAATGGAATGGTTTAGATCAAAGCATATTCATGTGTTAGAATGGTCCAGTCACAGTCCAGACCTAAATCCAATTGAGAATCTGTGGCAAGACTTGAAAATTGCTGTTCACAGACGTTCTCCATCCAATCTGACAGAGCTTGAGCTATTTTGCAAAGAAGAATGGGCAAAAATGTCCTCTCTAGATGTGAAAAGCTGGTAGAGACTTCCCCAAAAAGACTTGCAGCTGTAATTGCAGGGAAAGGCGGTTCTACAAAGTATTGACGCGCTATACAAATGCCCCCCACACTTTTCAGATATTTATTTGTAAAAAATGTTGAAGATCATTTATCATTTTCCTTCCACTTCACAATTATGTGCCACTTTGTGTTGGTCTATCACATAAAATCCCAATAAAATACATTTACATTTTTGGTTGTAACATGACAAAATGTGGAAAATTTCAAGGGGTATGAATACTTTTTCAAGGCACTGTAAATGGCACACATTCATGCAGCTCTGCAATCATTAATAAAGCATATTTGTTAAATGTGCGCAGTGTAATTGGAATGAGGGGTCAATCGTTTTATCCGGAGAGGCCCCCGCCGACACCTGCATCTCTAATGGAAGGACCTTCACCATTTACAAGTATTCTGGTATGTATTGTTCATTGAATACAGAATTTCACAGTGCGATTTTTGGAAAATCTCCATGAAGGTGAACCTACTGTACACTTTAAAGCATATCAAACACCCCAAAAAATTTAAAACATTGCAGCTTACCAATGATTTCATTTGGTGGCTGCATTAGTTTTCTGTTTCTAGTCTTTTTCTTTCCTTTATATCCACCTGGTGATTTTTTTTGCGTGTCTTTCACTTGTTAACATGCGGCAGCCCATCCACTTGAGTGGTCTGCCCAATGCATGACATCCCAAAATAGCTGCAGGACTTCTTTGGTTGCTGAGCATTGAGCATTCTCTCAGTGAGCATTTACAGAGCATTTTGTCGTGCGACCAACGTGCGGCAAACCATACATCTACTATCCGCACTTAGGATGCAATTAACAATTAATGGCACCACAAGTGCAACCCATGATTGCAGCACATTTCTGAAATGTGCAGCAAAATGAACATTTTTGTGCATTGCCACGTGTTTAGGAAACATGCAGGTGATTAATGCAGCCTTAGGGTAACTCCTCTATCAGTGGTGGAACATTGGAGACACCTTTAGACAGCAGCATTGATTAGAGA
Source organism: Glandirana rugosa (assembly GCA_018402905.1). Taxonomy (NCBI): domain Eukaryota; kingdom Metazoa; phylum Chordata; class Amphibia; order Anura; family Ranidae; genus Glandirana; species Glandirana rugosa. The sequence continues at coordinate 1,321,412 of BLSH010109271.1, forward strand.
GGGTAATATTCGATGGACTAGTGGATTTAAATGAACTGTAGCTGAACTCCAGGTAACACTATCAAAACAGATAGAGATTTTTTATTTCCTTTCGGGATAAAGGTTTCATTAAGTGGATAAATGGTGACCATTGTAAGCATCCCTGTCAGCATTAAGGCCTCATACACACAGGTGTATCTTAAAAAAGAAACAAAACGTCGGGCCCGACGTCAGGGGAAAAAATCAGCATTTTTCTGCGTTATGCATCGGCGTTAGTGAGCGTCAGCGTCAATAGGCGTCTTTATAAAAAAAAAATCCTCTGCTATTTTTCAACCTAAAAACATCGGCGTCAAAAACACAGATTAATGCCGGTATGGCATTAGTGGGTGTTAGTGAGCGTTTTGTGGCGTCTGCGTCAAAAAAAACGCCAAAACGTTACAGCCTCAGAACGCGCTAGCCGTGGGTTCTAGTTTCAGCTCACTAACGCCGATGCCCTCTACAGCATAAAAACGTCAGCGTTTTTATGGGGCCATTGACTAACATGGAGAGCTGCAGAAAACGTCGGCGTCAAAAAACATCCGCATGTAAGGTTTTTTCACATGCCTCTAATTTGCACTTTTGTTGGACAGCTTGGCCTGGTAAAGGAAGATGAAAAAGAACAGACTTATTAGCTGGATCACCAGGTAATAAACATGTTATGGGGGTAATCAGAGGCGGCTGTCTAATTAGGCAAACTAGGCGGACGCCTAAGGCCTCGCACTCACAGGGGCCTCGCAACTGCCTAATTTGACACTGACACCAGCACCGAGATAGAGTCACTGACACCAGGACTTTAAAGCTCTTGATATATGCAATTTATAAAGTTATTTTTTTTATTGCTTGAATTATTTTTCCCATTATGGGCATGAGTAGGGCCTCATGTCTAGGTTTTGCCTAAGGCCTCACAAAGCCTAGAGTCGCCTCTGGGGGGAATAATGTGACACTAAACTTTGGTTTAAAAGGAAAAAAGTAAGTATGTATTATCATTAGAGTTGAGCGAACCCCTGGATGTTGGGGTTCGGTGGGTTCGGCCGTACTTTGCGAAAAAGTTCGGGTTCAGTACCGAACTTGACCCGAACTTGACCCTGAACTCAATTGAAGTCAATGAGGACCTGAACTTTTCGGCACAAAAATGACTGTAAAAAAGTCCTGGAAAGTGCTAGAGGGCTGCAAAATGATTTTAGAACAATAATCTGTCCCTTACAGCAACAGCAGGAACCTGACCCTATAGAACTAGGAGATGATTTTAGAACAATAATCTGTCCCTCTAAGCAGTAGACTCTATCTAGTCTAGTCAGATCTTTCTGTAATGCAGGATGAGATCTGCAATCTGTCCCTAAAAGCAGTAGTAGTAGTAATCTCTACCTAGTCCACAATCAGATCGTTCTGTAATGCAGGATGAGATGTTATTATATCTGCAATCTGTCCCTCACAGCGCCGGCAGCATCCTCTCCCTACACTAGCCTGAGAGCATGTGACATGCAGCACTAAGTGACTCCAGCTTATAAAGAGGCTGGGTCCCATTAGTAGGCATGGCTGTGATGGCTTCTAAGAGCAAACCAGTGAAACGCTTGTTGATTGGCTGCCCTGCAGCTATTCAACAGGCGGGATCAAATACCCAAACCTAGAACCCGAACCCAAACTTTTTTTCAAATGTCCGGGTTTGGATACCCAAAGTTCGGTACGGACCCAAACTTTTATTTCGGGTTAGCTCAACTCTAATTATCATACTCTCAGCTTCCTCCAAATCTACGAATTCCTTTTTTTCTGCTGTGATACGACTTCCTGTTAGAGGGCTTTTATGTTCATTCTCCATGGTCCTACTGTATGTAGGAAGGTAGCCATCCTGTCTTGCTTGCTTCCAAGGTGGATTATGGGATTTATAGTGCATACAAATAACATGCACTGCTTATTCCCACCAAACAGAAGTGTGTGGGAAAATTTTAATTGTTCCTACACACTTACCTGTAAAATCCATTTCTTGGAGTACATCACAGAACAAAGAGCAGGCTATAGTAATTACGATCTGGGTTATGCGCCACCTAAAGGTGAATGGGCACAGACAGATCACTTAAACAGGAAGTCCTCCCCTATATAACGCATTCTATACAGGAAGTACCCCAGTTTTGTAGCAAGTAGAAAATTCCCAGAAAGAAGGGAGGGACCTTTGTGTCCTGTAATGTACTCCAAGAAATGGATTTTACAAGTATGTAGGAAAAATCCAATTTTCTTTATCGTACATCGCAGGACACAGAGCAGGCTATAGTAATTACTATCTGGGATCTCCCAAAGCAATATACTTGAGGGGAGGTAGACACAATCACAGAAATGCCACCTAAGAAGGACCTATTCTTCCGCCTGTAACATACTGTGGCCAAGGCAGTATCCTCTATGGCTCTGATATCCATTTGGTAAAACCCTGTGAATATATGAACCAAAGACCATGTAGCAGCCTTGAAAACCTGATCCCCTGATGCCTGATGACAGATGCCCCCACGCAGCTGGTAGATACACTGTCACCAGAAAGGGTGGGGACCTTGCCCTTTCAAGCCATAGGCTTGAATGATTAACTGGCTTATACAATGCAAAATAGTTAACTTGCATGCCGCTTGTCCTTCTTGAGCTCTTCTGGCAGCACAAACTAGGATTCCTGAACTTTGCCAACATTTCAAGTAAATCCTGACCCCCTGAACTACCTCCTGAGTATGCAGCAATCTTTCTCCTGCCTACTGTGGATTAGGAAAAAAAAGGCAAGACACTGTCCTGATTCAAGTGAAAACTAGAAACCACTCTATGATGAGCATGAGGACGCAACATCACCTTATCATGATGCAAGACCAAGAACGGATCCTTACATGAAATAGCTGCCAGCTCTGACACTCTACTTGCTAAAATGATAGCAACCAAAGAAGCCACCTTCCGTTTCAAAGGACTAACAGAGTTTCTCAAATTGGTTCAAAAGGTGGCTTCTACAAAGACAGTCAAGGCCAAGCTCAAATTCCAAGGACACAAGGGTGGCCTGACAGGCAGGACTGTCTGTGTTACTTACTGCATGAAGAATGAAAGGAGTGAGAAACAACGGTCTCTAGAAACAAATAGATAGATTAAATCTGACCCTTAATGGTACTTAAGGCCAATCTCATTTTCCCACCCCCCTCCCAATTGGAGAAAGGAAAAAAATCTCTCATTCACATATTTCCACAGGTGCCACTTCCTGGCTTCACACCTGGTAAATAAGATTTCCAAGTCCTGAATGGAAACTTCTCCCTGAAGCCGGCTCCCTGGTGCTCAACAGCACAAAGATAACAGGACCCAAGACCATGGGTCTGGCTGAACCGGAAGTGTCCAAGGAGTGCCCCCCACAAGATTCACTATGTCGGTGTACCAAGCCCTCCTGGGCAGACCTGCTAACACTATTATCAATTTTACCTTCTTCAGGATTCTTCGCAAAAGAAACGGTAGTAGTTAAATCAGGAGGAAGGTGCAGAATAGGGAGAACTGGACCCTAAGGTGTTATCAGTGCATCTATGCCTATTGCTAGTGCAGCTGTAGTCCCGGACCCAACCTTTCCATTTTGTTTTAGAATCTGGAATATAGTAGATCCACCTGCAGAGTTCTGCAATGCTGGCAGATTTCAGAGAACGTTTCGGGATGCAGGGGTCACTGTCCCAGTAAGTCACTGACAACTGGGAAAAAAAACATTCCAGTCTTCTATATCTCTATCAATGCAGTATATAATCATGTCCTGTCTGGTCATGTATCTCTCCCATAAGTAATACTCACACTTCATTATCCAGCCATAAGCTGTTTCTGTGTCTCTAGAAGCCTCATTGATCTTTCAGCCACATGTTTCAAAAAAAATGTCCATTCTTCTACTTCCTGGGCTATATAGAGTGACCCCATGCCCTCTAGTGGCTGGATGAAAAAACTGCAGAAGGGCTCTCCAAACTATGGCTCTCCAGTTGTTGCGGAACTACACGTTTTATGAGGCATTGCAAAACTCTGACATTCACAGACATGACTAGGCATGATGGGAATTGTAGTTCCTGAACAACTGGAGGGCCATAGTTTGGAGACCCCTGCTCTAGAGACACACGCAAAGCACAACCTGGCCACCAAACAGCACACTGCCCCCCAGTGGACACATTGAAAATGACCAGACAGTCAGATCCCTCTTCTAAATACTGCAAATGCAAACTTACCATTCCTGCTGCAGGACTCTGAATCATAACAGGAGTCCAACCTTCACCCATCACGGTAAGCTCTGTCATAAAAGACCTTCAGGGACTTGGTCCCTCTTAATCTGGAGTCCACTCCCCTGGACCTGTATAGCACCCTACTGGAAATCACCTTGGTCAGAACAAACACTGCACAGGGTGGAAGGCTATATTACAGGCAAACCTCAAAGATTCTTCTTTCCCACCCAATGAGGCTTGGGTGGGTACCATCCATTTTAACTGACAGCTTTTTCGAATGGATCTGGTTGAAGTCCATAATTCTCAGAAGGGCCATTGCGGACCTCCAAGTATGCTAAAGGGCACATGTAGCACATTAGTGACCACCACCTTAGAGACACTGGCAAAAATCTTTCTGCATAGGAGGGTTATATAGGGGAAGACTTCCTGTTTGATTGATCTGCCAGTGTCCATTCAACTATGGGTGGTGCATATCCCAGGTAGTAATTATTATAGCCTGCTCTGTGTCCTGTGATGTACGATAAAGAAAAGAGAGGTTCAGGAACCGCTGATGTAAACATGGCGGTTCCTTGCTCTGTGAGGGGGGGCATGACAGATCTACTGATCCCTGTGATCGGGAGCAGTTAGATCTGTTATGTCCCTGTTAGCCCCACCCCCCACAGTTAGAACACATACAGGGAACACATTTAACCCCCACTGCCCCCTTAGTGTTAACCCCTTCCCTGTCAATGACATTTATACAGTAATTAGTGTCTATTTTTAGATTTGATCGCTGTATAAATGTCATTGGTCCCAAAAAAGTATCAAAAACGTCATACATGCCCACCACAATATCGCAGTCCCGATAAAAATCGCAGATCACCGCCATTACCAGTAAAAAAAAAAAAATAATAATAAAAACGCCATAAACCGATGTCCATAGTTTGTAGGTGCAATAACTTTTGCGCAACCCAATCAAAATACGCTTATTGCAATTTTTGATACCAAAAATATGTAGAAGAATATATATCGGTCTAAACTGATGAATAAAATTGTTTTTTTATTTTTTATTTTTGGATAGTTATTATAGCAAAAAGTAAAAAATATTGTTCGTTTTTCAAAATCGTCACTCTTTTTTTGTTTATAGCGCAAAAAAGAAAAAACACAGAGGGGATCAAATACCACCAAAAGAAAGCTCTATTTGTGGGAAAAAAAGGACTCCAATTTTGTTTGGGTACAACGCCGCAGGACCACGCAATTGTCATTCAATAGTGACAGCGCTGAAAATTGAAAATTGGTCTGGGCAGGAGGGGGTTTAAGTGCCCAGTAAGCAAGTGGTTAAGTAGTGGATGTGTATTGTTTATTTTTGAAGAATAGGGATATAGTTTGGTGTCAATTTAAAAATGAAAATTCTAGCATCTTTACACACTATGACCACACAACTGATATTGGGTTGGCCACAATGAGCTTATGCACCCATCTGTCCTTTTCGCTTTATTATTAAATAACGTACGTTGACTCATATTTCATTGGCCTCTTGTGATGGGTGCTCTCTCAATCCCTCTTACATTCTGCACTCAATCATCAATTGTTCTAATTTAGTTACATTACCATCAAAATCTGTTAATCTTTTTCTATTGTTTGACCCATAACGTTTTGTAGGCCGGCATCCATCCATCATACACTGTGCAACATCCAACCACAAAATATCACTTCCTGGCTATTAGCACTCCTGTGTTCCCTGACCATTAGCAAAATCTGCTGCCTCTGTCTGTGTCATACATTTCACACCATCCCACAATCTTTCACTGTTTGTTTCCTCCGTCTTTTACTACAAAACCATATTTCCTTTTAATGCACATTGTGTTAATCTTCTCCTTTGTTCCATTATATCACATCGGCTTATATAACCTTTTAGGTTGCTGTACTGTTAATTCTGCTTATTGTGTAGAATGGTGTGGGCAGTGAGAGTCAGCTTTTTCTTTAAAGTGACACTAAACTCTGGTTTTAAAGGGAAAATACTATACAAGTATGTGTATTTAACTTCAAAAGGGTACTTGTATTGCTCTCAGCCTTCTCCAGGTCTTCAAATTTGGTTATAAAAAAAAATACATAAATGCAGCGCCTATCAAAATGAAAAAAATCAGAACAATTCATGTATGGTGAGGTAATAAAATCCATGCACGTCTCCTTGGAAGATGAAATAGAGGAAATGTGGTACAGGCAATGGTCACCCAAAGTGAAAGGATGTACAGTGAAACCATCACCAATGCTTCAGTAATCAGCTCACCAGATCACAATGGCAAATTTGGTTGCTTTTGCTGACTACCTGTTAGGGGGTGGCTACATTAATTATCTATGGTTACACTGTATGTAGGAATGTAGCCACCCTATCTTGCCTGCAACCAAGATGAGCTATGGACTATCGGATTTGTAGTCAGCATAGAGGAGTGTAAAGTTTGTACAGTCAGATTGTAACATGTATGGTGACCCTTAGGGGTTGATTTACTAAGAGAGTGCAAAATCTGATGAAGCTGTGCGAGGTAGCCAATCAGCTTCTAACTTCAGCTTGGTCAAATAAGAAGAAAAAAAATAAAAAAATAAAACTGGAAGCTGGTTGGTTTCTATCCCAGATAGCAAGCAATCGTGCTGCAAGTTTGAAAATGACTTGCTAAACTATTGCTGGACTTGCCAGGCTTCACAATTTTGTTGTACAATTGCAGCAAGTCCACACTGCATGACTTCAGATCAACTTTCTTTGCAAACATTCTGCAAGTCTACTGCAAGTTCTGGTTCAGTTATGTTGTGCAATAGTCATCCCACCACAGGGGGCACTGTGGCTGAATTTTCATGCTGTAGACCTGCAGAGCTCTTGCTGTAGACTCACCATTGCAACTTTGCCCCTGCTAGAGACTTGCCACGTGAATTTGCCACAAATTGGAAAAGTGTCAACTAGAACTTGTGCTTTAAGTACTCTGCAAGTGTACAACTTGCCAGTGAAAATGTGCAGCAAGTTAACAAGACTTACAATTCAACACTGCCACACATATGTGGCAAGTTATCCTTGCTATCTGGGATGCAGAGCTGCTCCAGATTTTGCACTCTCCAGTTTTAGTAAATCAACCCCTTAGTGTCATTTTAGCCACTTCAATCTATTAGGATGTACCTGTATGTCCTCAGGTTGAAGTGGTAATGCCGGGATGATGCATCTGCAGGCAACATTCCGGTATCAAAATTTTCAGCCAGTTATGGGCTTTCTTGTAGAAGTGATCACTTCTGCAGGGCATGGTAGGAGATCTCCTCCCACTGCCGCCCACAGCCTTTACTGGGCTTTCCTGAAGGATCGGGGGAATGGTATCGCTGCTGCTTGGTGTTCATTTACTCTGAAAGGGGAGTAAAGTACATCTGTACACGCCTCCCCCTGTAATGTAAGAAATTACAAGAGACAAGGATTTAGTAAAAAAAAAAAAAAAGTTTTAAATAAAATAAATAGCACAATGTAAAAAAAAGCAAAAAAAAAAAAAAAGCATACCCCCCCCCATGCTCATGCGGAAATGTGATAAGTCCTCCATGCACATGTAAACAGTGATCACTCCAGGCATGCGAGGTAGACACCTACCATGCCATGCTTTAAAACTGTGTATGACCATAGAATGATGCCAAACTACAGTACCTAAAAATCACCATAGACAACACTTTAAAAAGTACATGTCTTTACAGGTTACCAGTTTTGAGAGGTACACAGTAGGTATGGTGCTAGGTTGATTATTTAGGACTGCTCAGTGTCTTATAGGCTGCTGCTCTGATTACTCCCCTTTATTCTAGA
>BLSH010109271.1:1336205-1351305 GCA_018402905.1 Glandirana rugosa
TGAAATCTCTAATTTCTGCTATCTGTCCTCAGAGCAACAGCACAGACAGCAGTAGTAAAGTAATCTATCTCAGGATGCAGGATCAGGTCTTAAAATGTCTCAAATCTGTCCCTCACGCAGTCAGCTACCTTTCCCTACACTAACCCAAGGAGCATGTGACTGCAGCACTGTGACTCCAGCTTATAAAGAGGCTGGGTCACATGATGCACCGGCCAATCACAGCCATGCCATTAGTAGGCATGGCTGTGATGGCTTCTAAGGGCAAACCAGTGAAACACTTGTTGATTGGCTGCCCTGCAGCTTCTCAACACATGGAGTAAAATAGCAGAACCCCGGACCGAACCCGAACGATTTTTGAAATGTCCGGGTCCGGGTCCGTGCCACGGACACCCGAAAGTTCGGTACGGACCCGAACGTTACAGTCCGGGTTCGCTCAACACTAGTGATAAGTCCTCCATGCACATGTAAACAGTGATCACTCCAGCCATGTGAGGTAGACACCTAACATGTCATGATTTAAAACAGTGTATGACCATAGAATGATGCCAAGCTACAGTACCTAAAAATCACCATAGATGACACTTTAAAAAGTGCATGTCTTTACAGGTTACCAGTTTTGAGAGGTACACAGTAGGTATGGTGCTAGGTTGATTATTTAGGACTGCTCAGTGTCTTATAGGCTGCTGCTCTGATTACTCCCCTTTATTCTAGAGTATTTTAGAATTATAGTGGGAGGAAGAACAGAGTGGGAAGCCTGAATAGTTATTGGACTCCAGCCAATCCCTTGGGAGGTGTGCCCAGTAGGTGGTCGGGAAGCCCATAAATAATCTAAGGCCTGAGGCATCAGCAGCAGCAGAGTTCCTGGGTCCAGTCCTGCTGGAGTAGATCCCTGTGCAGGGGCTTTGTTCCTGGGGGAGAAATACTAGAAGGAGCCTTTAGGAAGGAGGTTGGATCTGAAGAGAGCCAGGAGGAAGCTGCTGGAAAAGAGTTCAACTGTCCTATAGTGGTGCGAGTCGACAGCTGCTTCACTGAGGAAAGCCTGGTGGATATCAGAAAGAGGCAACTGATGATCCTGTGGCTGTGTGAGTAAATTACCCCAGTGCTGGAAAGTCAATGACTGTGTGTAGCTTTTTTTTCCTGGAAGAAGTCATAGTCACCATAGGCACAGAGATTCTGTGAGACATTCTTTTGGTTCAGCAAGATAGTTAAAGAGTCCTCAAATGTCTTCAGTTTTTGAGGTATCCCATGCTCCCCTGATCCCCATCCCAGTTCTAAAGGGCTGTACCCATAGGCCGAATATCGGGCGGTATCAGGCGATCATTTGGCCCATGTGTACGGCATCCAGTTTGTGTGGCTTCTGTCAAAGGGGCATGACTGAAAAAGGTCTGCCAATCAGCATCCGTCAGCTCTCTCAGCCAATGGCTGAGAGCAATAACCGGTGTGTCCTGGTGGGGGGTTTCCCCATGTTAGAACACAATACTTCAGCGGGGGAGATCTCTGTACTAACATTGGATAGTTCATACAGGATCTCCTCCTAAGCTCTTCAGTTTGTTTGTTTTTTTCCTTCAGCCCACTGGGTTGAATGAAAAAAGACTGATAGTGCGTACCAGGATTGAATTTCAATAAAACAAAAAAAAAGACCCCCTAGACTGTTCCATTTAGCCACTGTGTGCCTGGTTATGAGTAGAGTAGAGCGAACCCAAACTGTAAAGTTCGGGTTCGTACCGAACTTTGTGGTCTTCGGGACCCGAACCCGAACTTTTGAAAAAAAGTTTGGGTTCGGGTATTTTTTTCCCACTTGTTGAATAGCTGCAGGGCAGCCAATCAACAAGCGTTTCACTGGTTTGCCCTTAGAAGCCATCACAGCCATGCCTACTAATGGCATGGCTGTGATTGGCCAGTGCATCATGTGACCCAGCCTCTGTATGAGCTGGAGTCACGTAGTGCTGCATGTCACATGCTCTCTGGCTAGTATAGGGAGAGGATGCTGCTGGTGCTGTAAGGGGCAGATTATTTTTATTTCCCTATCCCCATTTCTTTGTAGGGCACTTGTCCTACTCTTACCCCCACTTTTCTTCCCTTTGCAGCCCTTTAGCACTTTCCAGGACTTTTTTACAGCCATTTTTGTGCCCGAAAGTTCGGGTCCCCATTGATTTCAATGGGGTTCGGGGTCCGGGGTCAAGTTCGGACCGAACCCCAAGTTTTCCACGAAAACCCGAACATCCAGGCGTCCGCTCAACTCTAGTTATGAGTGCTCTAACCAGGGGAATAGGATTAAGTTCACCAGTGGCTCTTTAGGGGATGTGCTATAGCAGTAAATACCACCTTCTCATTACATAAATCTACATGACCACTGATTACCAGGGTAAGAATGGGTACCAGCAATGGGACCTCCCCGGGTACTAAAAGATTATCACTAGACTTCCATCATCAATGTTCTAAATTCAAAACTGAAGGTCATCTCTCCGCTGTAGCTTCCAGTGAGTCTTTGGATGTCACCCTATAGATTACAGACTGCTTTGTCACTTACATTTTGCAGAAGCAATGACACCGCACACCTAGCCTAGTTCTGTGTCACCGGTATATTTCGAAGAACATATTTATAGCAATGTTCTACTTGAGTTATGAATGTGACATTGCTGCAGAAAGGAAACAATGATCCGGGTGAATGGAATTGTCTCGATCCAGATGAAGTCATTCTTCCTTGTCTCCGAGTCACTAAATTTCTCCCTCCGTCTTCACTTAATGAGGGGACAGGGGCCGCACTCACCTCTGTGATCTCATGGTAGTAAATATCACATTCCCATTACACAAATCTATACAATTTGAGGATTGCTATTGGATTGGATATTGGATTGTGCCTGACTATTCCTACTTTTGTGAGTATAGTGGATTTTTTTTCATATTATATATATATTTTTTTTTTTTTTCATAAAAATCTTATTGAGGTCTTATAAGATACGTGTTATAAGATATGTCTTATAAGTGAAAGGTGCAGTTGCTGGTTACTTATTTATTTATTTTTTTCAGGTGCTTATATAGCGATGTCAATTTACGCAGCACTTACATATACATTGTACGCTCACATCAGTCCCTACTCTCAAGGAGCTTACAATCTAAGGTCCCTAACTCACATTCATACATACTAGGGCCAATTTAGACCGGATCCAATTAACCTACCAGCATGTCTTTGAAGTGTGGGAGGAAACTGGAGTACCCAGAGGAAACCCACACGGGCACAGGGAGAACATGCAAACTCCAGGCAGGTAGTGTGGTGGTTGGGATTCGAACCAGTGACCCTTTTCCACTACACCACTGTACAACCCACTTATAGATAAATATGTAAACAAATGTACAAACAAACAGTATTAACCACTTCATCCCCGGAAGGTTTCACCCCCTTCCTGACCAGAGCATTTCGGAGGAAACCTACGCAGGCACAGGGAGAACATGCAAACTCCAGGCAGGTAGTGTGGTCATTGGGATTCGAACCAGCGACCCTTTTCCACTACACCACTGTACCACCCACTTATGGATAAATATGTAAACAAATGTACAAACGAACAGTATTAACCACTTCATCCCCGGAAGGTTTCACCCCCTTCCTGACCAAAGCATTTTCTGCAATTTGGCACTGCGCTACCTTAACTGGTGTTTGATCACCTCTGCAGTTTTTACCTTTTTTTTGCGCTATAAACAAAAAAAAACAAAACGTCAATTTTGAAAAAAAAACTATATTTTTTTACTTTCTGCTATAAAACATATCCAATAAAAATATGTAAAAAATGTAATTTATTTATCAATTTAGGCCAATATGTATTTTGCTCCATGTTTTTGGTAAAAAAAAATCCAAAAAAGCGTATATTGATTGTTTTTTTTTGTGTTTACAAACTATATTTTTATGGCATTTTTATTTTTGCTTTTACTAGTAATGGCGGCGGTCAGCGATTTTTAGCAGACTGCGTTATTGCGGTGGACAAATCTGACACTAAGTGACACTTTTTGGGGACCAGTGACACCAATACAGTGAACAGTACTAAAAAATGCACCGACAATGTAGTAATTGACACCTGCAGGGAAGGGGTTAACATCAGGGGCAATCAAAGGGTTAAATGTGCTCCTAGGAAGTGTTTGCTAACTGTATGGGGGGGGGGGGTGCTTTGACTGGGGAAGAGAGAGATCTGTGTTCCTGCTTAGCAGAAACACAGGATCTCAATCTTCCCCTCTTACAGAATGGTGATCTGCCTTGTTTACATAGGCAGACCACCGTTCTTCCTCTCTCGGGAGAGATTGCCAGGTACCGGCAAACATCAGGTTCACCGGACCCACTGATTGGCTCCCAATGTGTCCAACCACAGCGGGAGCGGGGCACCAGCAATGCATGTGTGCATCCCAGATCCGGAAGAAGCCACAACGTACTGGTACATTGTTTTGCGCAGCAGGGCCGCCCTGCCACAGTAAATGCATGGTGGGCGGTATGGAACTGGTTAACATAAGGGAGTCACAATGGAGAGGCTCAATAATAAATCAAACTGTGAGCCAGTAGCCAAAAGGCAGTACACAACACATATCAATGAAGTATATAGGAGCATTTAGAGTTAACCCGCTCCCACCACAACTAGTGTAATATTATACAGTTAGGGAGCCTCACAGTCATAAGGCGATCTGCTCTAAGTAATTCTTGTATTGTTCTGTTGTTCTGAAATGAAACCAGCAAAACTCTTACATTACAGTAAATTGCATATAACTGACATATAAAAGGTATATAAATGATATTTTGGTAGGTTTGTTACCTGAGAAAATGTTTCTAGAATAAAGCTGTGTAAAAACAATATAGGATGGAACAATACTATTTTAAATATTATTTTGTACCACAATTTTATACCAAATAAAAAAAGTTTGTAAAAAAAAAAAAAAAACTAAGAAATGAGACCAGCAAGACCAAATAGTCATACATTTTTGCAACCGGCCCGGAGATGAATAGATCAGCTCCTCCATCTCTTCTATTCTGTTAATTCTGGCAAACCATTCCCCATCGACGGGATGTGGGTGGAGTGCCAAGTCTGGCAGCATTGACCAAATATATAGCTAGGGACCTCCTATAAGATCCCTAGTGCCGCACATCCACGGAGTCCAATAGTAGTAATGAGAGAGATAACCTCAGCCTAGGCTCCCACTAGGCCATGTCCTCAACACATTTCGTTCTGCCCCCCAGAGCTTAGTCATGGGGATGGAGATCCCATGCATGTGTGGAGTATATATATATATCTCCATCCCCATGACTAAGCTCCGGGGGGACGGAGTGAAACACGTTGGGAGCCCAGGTTGAGGTTGTCTCCAGTGGTGCCCCATCCATAGGGGGCGCAGCTCCCCCTAATCCATGCATCCAGCCCCCTAATCTACATGCGAGGCTCTGGACGCATGGATTCCAATGTGCTTTTTTTTTAAGCACATGATTAGAGCATGACGCTCTAATTGGCTTCAAATAAGAGCACTGCGCCCCGAGCCCACCCACTTGTGTGACAACAGTCTTCCTATTGTCTTCCTGATTCTGCTCCCAGCCAATCAGGAAGCAGCTCCTGAGACCCAATTGGCCGGGAGTCTTAGGACTCCCAGCCAATTGGGTCTAGGTCTCAGGACCCACTTCCTATTCGGCCGGGAGGAGATGCATTTGCCCCAAGAGAGCGAGGAGCAGCAGCCAGGATCCTTCTCTGTATGCCAACAGTTCCGGATCTGCCTCACACCCATCATTAAGCTGTAGCTACCCTGTGTCATTGATTGTCTCTCTCATTACTACTATAGGACTCTGTGGATGTGTGGCCCTCGCCAGCACTCCCGAAGCAGACACGGAACCATTCACACCACCCCCTATATTGATTGAGCCTGAGCGGCATGCTAGCGCACCGTGGGTCATAGGAACCTCCTATAGGCAGCTTTGGAAAGAGACTTATGATGTAGTAAATATTGTTCAGGAGTGAAACCCAAGGTATAAGTCAGGGGTAGACAACCTGTGGCCCTCCAGCTGTTGTAGAACTACATTTTCCATGAGGCATTGCAAGGCTGACGGGTACAATTACTCCCAGAGGCATGATGGGACTTGCAACAGCCGGAGGGCCACAGGTTGCCTACCCCAGGTATAAGTGGTAACTTGCGCAATAATATAATTTCTATTTTTTTTGTTAAATGGTAATACAAGAGGCTGGTACGCCCTCTCTTTTGTTTTTGTTTCAGCCACAAATCTACATGACTCCTAAGGACCTAGGCAAGAATGGGTACCAACAATGGGACCTCACCAAGTACTAAAAGAATATCACTAGACTTCCATCATTGATGTTCCACATTCAGGACTGCAAGTAGAGCATTGCATTTTCCATTGAGTCTTTGAATGTCACAGCGTAGATCACTTTGTCACTTACATTGAGCAGCAACACAACACTGCATACCAAGCCTGGTTCTGAGTCACCAACCCATTTATACACACTGTTCTACCTGAGATATGAATATGACATTGCTGCAGAAAGCAAACAGCGATCCGGGTGAATGGTATTGTCTTGATTCAGATGAAATCATTCCTCCATGTCTCCAGTTCACTCAATTTCTCCCACCGTCTTCACTTAATGAGGGGACAGAGGTTGCGTTCACCTCTGTGATCTCAGGGTAGTAAATATCACCTTCTCATTACACAACTCATTAATCTTACACGCCTTGAGTCCCCCAACAGTGAGATCGGAATAAAAGCATACGCAGGAAGAAAATTTAAATCTACCACATAATTTATTTGAAACCAGTGAAAGTCCGGAGGATGAAAAAATGACCGCCGAAATGAGATATGACAAGATACAATGAAGTATTATACAGTACATTACAATGCAATGCAATTTACTACAGTACAATACAAAGTAATGCAAAGCAATCCAATACAATTTATTGTTGTGCAAAGAAAAGCAATAATATACAATATCCTACAATATAATATGACATAGTAAAGAATAAAACTGTATGATATACAGTTAATACACAATATGATATATTTTAGTATAATATAATTTCATAAATTATATATCTGACTATAATCAGTTGTAGTGATAAAATCACTGATCATATTTGAAGAGTAGAGTTTTAAAGGGGTTGTAAAGGTTCTTTTTTTTTATTTTTATAACAAACATGTTGGGGCCCCTCTGTGCATGCTTTGCCCAGAGGGGCCCGATCCTCCTCTTCTAGGGTCCCCTAGTGGCGCTCCAGGCTCCTCCTCTTCTCGAGTGCCCCCACTGAGACCCGCATTCTCTAGGGCACTCATGTGGGCACGCTGCTGCGTCCTTTGACACAGACAGCAGGACTCTGCCCCGCCCCCCGACACCCGTGTCACTGGCTTTGATTGACAGCAGTGGGAGCCAATGCTCCTGCTGCTATCAATCGAGCCAATGGGGACCAGAGACAGCGGCTGGAGCTGGAACTATCAGATTCAGGTAAGTAAAAGGGGGACTCTGTGGGGCAGCTTCACTACAAAAGGTTTTTCACTTTAATGCATAGAATGCATTAAGGTGAAAAACCTTGAGGGTTAACACCCCTTTCACAGGTTCCCGACCGGCTCACGTACATTTACTGCTGCAGAGTGGCAGCATCACGCAAATTGTCATCTATAAACGTGCGCTGTAGCAGGCAGGAGCTCGCCAGCGGCGACACACTCTCGTGCCCGCCGCACTCTGCAGCAGTGTGGCCGTGGGTCCGGTGGACTGGATCCCCGCCGGCAAGCCGCGATTGCCTAGCAGAGAACAAAAACGGGTTCCCCGCTCCGTCAGGCGGCATGTAAGAGGTCACTGGGATCAGTTAGATCTCTTATGCCCCTGGCAGCCCAGCCCCCTCACAGTTAGAACCACGCCTAGGGAATACAGTTAACCCCTCGATCGCCCCCTACAGGTTAACCCCTTCACTGCCAATGCCATTTATACAGTAATCAGTGGATATTTACATTTCTGATCGCTGAATAAAATGTCATTGGTCTCAAAAAAGTGTCAAAAATGTCCATCATTTCCACTGCAATATCGCAGTCCCGATAAAAATCGCAGATCACAGCCATTATTAGTAAAAAAAAAAAAATTGTAAAAACGGCAGAAATGAATTCTCATGGTATGTAAACACGGCAACTTTTACACAAACCAATCAATAAACGCTGATTGCGCTTTTTTTACCAAATATATTAGGAAGAATATAAATTGGCCAAAACCGATGAATAAATTTGTGTTTTTATATATATTTTTTTGTATTTGTATTTTAGCAAAAAGTAAGAAATTTAGGTTTTTTTTTGCAAAATTGTCGCTCTTTTTTTGTTTATAGCGGTTATCAGAAATGACGCAGAGGCAATAAAATACCACAAAATCAAAGCTCTATTTGTGGGGAGAAAAATGACACAAATTTCATTTGGGTACAACGTCGCACGACCGTGCAATTGTCAGTTAAATCAACGCAGTGCCACATCGCGAAAACTGCTCTGGTCCTACAGTGGGAAATCCTTCCGGAGCTTAAGTGGTTAAAGAGGCACTGTCACTTTGATTGACAGCAACAGCATATAGCCCACACCACCAGGCTTATATATTTACCTAGTGATGGTTCCTTGCCGCCCATATTGCTGGAGCTGCCGCTAATGTGGTTGTAAATCTCAGACAAGAAATATGAACAAAGCAAATCACTCTATAGTGTTTACTTGTCTCAATTAAGTTTCTGTCTGCTGCTCCATTTCTCTGCTATCAGCATGAGTTATTTCTGATCATTTTTCATGACACCAAGAAAAAAAAGTGATAGGAGAGGGAGCTCCAGCACACAGCCTGTGATTGACAGTCTCTACTTTGTTTCCTGCACGCTGTGTGAAAGTGTGGGGTGGGGTGGGGGGGGGGTATGTTCCTTACCTCCAATCAGCTCTCAGAGCTCTCCTTTCTGAGCTCTGCAGAGTGCAATTTCAGCTCTCCATCCCCTTTTTTTCTGACTGCTCAGACAAGCTTTAGAAATTCTGCATTTTGCATGGATGTAAAAAAGAGAAGACTGAAGATAAACAGGTACAACTTATGTAAGGTATGTTTTGTTTAATCTCTGTGTATTCCCCTGAGGCCAGTCACTTTACTGGGTATATGCAAGGTTTACAATCACTTTAATGGACAAGAGCAGGGATATGTAATTAGTGGACCTCCAGCTGTTGCAAAACTACAAGTTCCATCATGCCTCTGGGTGTCATGATTGTGGCTGTCAGATTCCTGCTATGCCTCATGGGACTTGTAGTTATGCAACAGCTAGAGGTCTGCTAATTGCACATCCCTGGACTAGAGTTTCCAGAAATGGAGGAGCCGCTGTCCTTTGCTATTTGATGCTCAGGAATAAGCAGCCAATCTCCACACCCAACCTTGTTGTGTGTGTGGTGGGGGGGCATTACATTATTCTTGTCTAAGCTTTGACACCAGCTGAAATTTAGCTTAGACAGTAGGGTAGGGATGCTGCAGTAATGAGACGACAAAGGAGAATCAATGGGTAAGTATATATGCTTGGGGGGATGGGGAGTGCGCTATGAGAAAAAATGAATGGCAGAGTGACAGTGATTCTCTGTATCTTTAATTATATTTACTGATATCTTTATTTATATAAAGAAAATGCCAGTGTCACCAAATACAATTGGGAAGTGGTGATATATTTGTGGAGTAGTGGTGCAACTGATTATATTTTGGAATAAGTTATGTCAGCTTTTATATTTGGAGGGTTATGATGTCACCAGCTATATCTGGGCTAAAGAGGCGACACTGATTCATTTTTAGCTGTAGTGAAATAGCTGGTAACATTGAGGAGGGGGTCTTCCATACTACACTTAGTTTATGCCCTCTGTGTCCTGATTGAGGTATTTTAGGAAAATATTGCATTTTGGCCACCAGATGAAGCTGACAATGATAGGAAATAAGCAGGTAGTACACGCGGTTACAATAGCCGATGTGTGACGGTCGTACAACAGAAGTTGGATAAGCAGACTAGAAAACTTTTGCTGTACAACAATTGGTTGTACGGCCGTTGTATCGTGTGTACAGAGAAGTTGGTCTAACAAGTTATACTGTGCAAAACACGCATGCTCTGAAGTCAGGAACGCCCGGAAGTGTCCGTTCGTGTAAACCTACGTTCCTAATTCACAAATCACATTCACCTGAACTTCCTCTTTATACGCTCTTAACACATCACTACGTTAGGATTGGTCGTACGATCGCTTAGTGCATGTCAGTACGCGAGACACAACAGCCGATATACGATTTTGGATGTCCGGTCGTACGACCGTTGCACCGTGTATGTTTTAGTTGAGCATACACTTGAACATGTAATTACTGAAAATACCAGTTCCTTGTGAAAGCAGGGTGATGTCCAAGGAGAAACATTTTTAGGGTCTGCATTGGGTTTTCTTCACGTCAGATGGATTTTATGTTCCTATGCAAGTCTATTGGAATGCAAAGCCCTCTTGGAGCTGGTGCAGGTCAGCTGCACCTGTCAATTAAAGCGGTAGTAAACCCATGCATTTAACAGTTTAAAAACCAGTTCCATTTCCGGCACATGCCGGAAATGTAACACTCCCATTGGTTGTGCTCTAAACCAAACTGTCAAACCATCCAATGGCTGGTGTCATAGCCGATCACATGTGCAGCATCATGGCAGTTGTGGATTAAACAGAGGCCAAGATGGCAGCTTCCTTGGCTGAAAATGATAGGAGGGTTTACTACCACTCTCAGAAGCATTTCAAACTGATGCCAAACTGACAACATCAACACAAGCCCATAGTTCGTTTACTAGGTCATTATGGTTAGGTTTTGGTACTCAAATCACTTCAAACAATAGGAGGACGGGGAAAGCCAGAAGACTATTCCATAATATGACATTGAGGCATCTCAGTTAGATAGGGCGTATTTTCTTCTACTGACACTTGACATGTAAAATAGTAGAAAAAGATTGTGCTATAAATATATAGGATAATGTGACATTTTAATAATGGTGGTAATATTAACTTTATTATGATGATTATTATTATTATTGCTATTTCTATTAGGATTAGTAATATCTGCTGACACATGACATGGAAGATAGTTAAAGCGGTTGTATACCCTAATTTTTAATTTTTACCTACAGGTAAACCTATAATAAGGCTTACCTGTAGGTAAAATTAATATCTCCTAAGCCTGCATGGTTTAGGAGATATTTGTCCTTCATGCAGCCGCTGACATCGCGGCACATGCATAGCACCGGGCCTTGCCAGAAACCTTGCCGGAAAGACAGGCTCCAGCGTGCATGTGTGCTGTGAGTGGCCGGAGCCACGTACCCAGAAGGATCCCCGAGGGAACATGTCAGCTCCCACTGTGGGGGCCAAGCGTACCTGTTGGAGCTTCGTTCTGAGGTATTTCATAATGTGCTAGTATGTGGTGCATACTAGCTTATTATGCCTTTCCCTTAGAGGTGTTTTTTTTTTTTTTTAATGGTATACAGCCGCTTTAAAAAAGTGTGCTCTAAATATGTAGGATGATATACTGAGGTGAAATCTTATAAATGATAATAATAATAACAGTTATATTGGTAGTAGTAGTAGTAGTAATAGTAATAATAATAATAATAATAATAATAATAATAATAATAATATAGTAGTTTTAGTAGAAGTAGTATTAACTTCTGACACAGGACATAAGATAGAAAAAAAGTGTGCTATAGATATATAGGATGATATACTGTGAAGTGTTAATAATAATAATAATAATAACTGTATTATTATAATTACTGTTGTTATTATTGTAAATATTACTGTTGTAATTATAATATCAATATCAATACAACAATATCAATATATTATTATTATTATTACTATTATAATTATTATTTCTATCTTTATTATTAATAGTAGTAGTATCTTCTGACATACTGTGACATTTTAATGACACTAATAACAACAATTGTATTATTATTAGTATTATTATTATTATTACTATTACAGGTGTTGTAATAATAATAATACTTATTGTTATTATTATTGCTAATCGTTTTATTTTTATTATTGTTATTGTTAAATCGGAGTTCTACCCACATATTTTTTTTTTTGCTGGCATCCACCTAGTTAGTATTCATTACATAAATAAAGTAATTGATAGCTGTAAATCTGGGTAATCTGCCTATTTATTTTGTACTTACATTGCTGATTTTTTCTTTACTGGGAGTTCCCATCTTAGCTGTGGGTATGTGAAGCCCACTCGCACCCTCCTCAAGTCTTTTCCTGGATAAGGTGCATGCTGGGAAACCAGCATGCACCTCTCGATCTCGAGTGTATGTCTCATTGCTATAACAATGGGCGGTGACAGAGGAAGGCCCCACTCCGTTGTTATGGCAACATCGATAACATGTCTCTCCCCCAAAAAATTGTGTAATTTCCTGTCTGGGAATAATGTAATTTTACAGCTCAGGGATGCCCACTGACTCATGGGAAATGATAACTCACATCTCCCATGAGCCCAGGCGAGGCAGGAAGTGATGCGGAGTGCTGCAGATCAGGACATGGAAGATTACAGGGACCACATAGCAACAGGGCACTTAGAGTGCATATCATTTTTTTTTCCAAAGGTGATTTATCATGCATAGAGGATTTGAAATATATAAAGATGAATTTGTGACCCCATCTCATCAAACACCAAACTCGACAACGCCAATGAAAACACACTTCACAAAGTAATCCGTCACCATATACCACCAATTAGCTAATCCCTGCTGAACACAAAGAAATATCCCACCAGCTGATTCTTGCTCATACCTAGATTCGAGTTTTAAATACTCAATCCAGCGAGTGGAACAACCTGAACAACCTGCTTGTTAGGTTTATGCATCATTTTCCTCATTTCTGTTACCTACTATGACCATTATCTGTATGCTGACGACAAATGTTCAAGCTTTCTGTATGTTATTTTGCTGTATAAATACAAATAAAATCTTTGAAAAAAAAAAAAAGATGTATGTGTGGGTGGAACTCGGCTTTAATGGCATTATTTTTAGTAGTAGTAGCAGTAGTAGTAGTAGTAGTAGTAGTAATAGTAGTATTAATATTAGTAGTATTGTTTTTATCACAGCTATTATAACTATTATTATTTGTAATTATTATTGCCATCATTAAAATAAAATTATATCGACACCATACAAAGTAATATAATACAGTATGACACAATATATTACGATACGTTTAATAATAATAATAATATTATATACCATAGTGCACATTGTATTTTTGACTCCCCCTTTCTTTTGTCAATGCATCACACAGGTTAGAGAAGGTCAGGCCACAAATGGGTGTCATTCACTGGCATTTGTCTGCTTGTATTGTGACTATTACAAAGAGGTATTGACTGCCTGGGTATATCATTCATCACAATCAACCTGTCACATCCATCAATGCTTTTCCTGTAATACCTAATCAAAGTGCATTTCATAATGTTCTTTTCAAAAATAATGTTTATGCTGCAAACATATTTTATGCTGCCTATATCAGTTCTGCCCCATCCTTTCCTTTCTATCTCTACAATGTTCATCCTAGCACTTAGGGACTTGGATATTTATTAAAGTAATCATTGCAGTTTGATTCATACAACAGAGGCATTGCTGAAGACTCGTACCTGTAATGGTGCTCGTATGTGGTGGAGTTGAAAAATAAAAGCATTCAACCACATAGCACATTCTCTCCATTGTTTAATGGTTGCTTAATTATTTAAAGAGGCAATTTGTGATGCTTTGCTCAAATGGATTTTGTTTTTTCCTTTGAAGCCCACAAACATAGTTTTGCCTAGTTGTCTATACACTGAATGTACAATTATGGAAAAGACTTTATGCACACTCGGCATCCAGCCTTACACTTTGGCATGCTCTTTTATCTTTTTCCAAATTATTTAGTTGGCCTAACATGGATATTAAAGATTTTCTTCTCAGCTGTAGACTTGTGAGAGACCTTCTATGATGATGACTGGTTCCAACCAATTGTGGCATTCAGCTTGGATTCTCTATATCCTGCACATGTCAATACAGAAGCCATCTATTATAACTGCTTAATGTAGCTATGGGCCCTTAAGGTGCCTTGAAAATGTATTCATACCCCTTGAAATTTTCCACATTTGGTCATGTTCCAACCAAAAACGTAAATGTATTTTATTGGGATTTTATGTGATAGACCAACACACAGTGGCACATAATTGTGAAGTGGAAGGAAAATGATAAATGGTTTTCAAAGTTTTTTTTACAAATAAATAGGAGGGCAGTCTTTTCAATATGAAACCAAAATCAAGAACACGGGGACCTCAAACTAACTGGGGGGAAGTTCAAAACTAATCTTAGAAAGTATTATTTTACTGAAAGGGGGGTTGATGATTGGAATAAACTACCAACAGAGGTTGTGAGACAGTCAACAGTAAATGGCTTTAAACATACTTGGGATAAACATAAATCCATAGTCAAACAACAAGGTTAATGTAAAAAATAAATAAATAAATAAATGAATAAAAGGGGCAGACTCGATGGACTACTCAGTCTTTTTCTGCCGTCACTTTTCTATGTTTCTATGTTTCATTCGCAAATCCCCGTTTAAACTTTTGGTGAGATGGTATATGACA
The DNA here is from genome assembly GCA_018402905.1 of Glandirana rugosa. Classification (NCBI taxonomy): domain Eukaryota; kingdom Metazoa; phylum Chordata; class Amphibia; order Anura; family Ranidae; genus Glandirana; species Glandirana rugosa. The sequence continues at coordinate 1,350,848 of BLSH010109271.1, forward strand.
CCTTCTAGAATACACTCATTCCATCTTGATTGTTCACCTAACTAGTTTAGAGGTTGCACTGAACAGGGCACTATTTTGGGACTGTAAGCACCTCAAAAATATATGGAAATCGGCATCAGACATTATAAACAAACTGGCTGGGAGATATCCTTATCAAGTTACACACTATATAAAAAAGCTAGTCAAACGTACAAGAGTAAGATCTATTCTGAACTACGGTTCCTTCCCTCCCTCTTGCGGTCAAGGTCCGTTAGTAGGTTTCCTAACTTGATTTATCACACACATAATCAGACAACGTTTTGTATCTATATAGTCCCTAAAACTGTTTTTCCTCCGTATAAACACCCCACTATTCCTATAGAGGGTCGGTCAAACAAATATTACAGACTACGGCTAAAGGTATATAAAAACTCCACGAATGTCAGGGTTTTATCACGGGACAAGTCACGTTGGAGATT
>BLSH010109271.1:1351315-1368093 GCA_018402905.1 Glandirana rugosa
AATGTAGCTATGGGCCCTTAAGGTGCCTTGAAAATGTATTCATACCCCTTGAAATTTTCCACATTTGGTCATGTTCCAACCAAAAACGTAAATGTATTTTATTGGGATTTTATGTGATAGACCAACACACAGTGGCACATAATTGTGAAGTGGAAGGAAAATGATAAATGGTTTTCAAAGTTTTTTTTACAAATAAATAGGAGGGCAGTCTTTTCAATATGAAACCAAAATCAAGAACACGGGGACCTCAAACTAACTGGGGGGAAGTTCAAAACTAATCTTAGAAAGTATTATTTTACTGAAAGGGGGGTTGATGATTGGAATAAACTACCAACAGAGGTTGTGAGACAGTCAACAGTAAATGGCTTTAAACATGCTTGGGATAAACATAAATCCATAGTCAGACAACAAGGTTAATGTAAAAATAAATAAATAAATAAATAAATAAAAAGGGGCAGACTCGATGGACTACTCAGTCTTTTTCTGCCATCACTTTTCTATGTTTCTATGTTTCTAAATATCTGAAAAGTGTGGGGTGCATTTGAATTCAGCCCTGTTTACTCTGATACCCCTAACTAAAATCTAGTGGAACCAATTGCCTTGAGAAGTTCCCTAATTAGTAGATAGAGTCCACCTGTGTGTAGTCTAATCTCAGTATAAATACAGCTGTTCTGTGAAGCCCTCAGAGGTTTGTTAGAGAACCTTAGTGAACAAACAGCATTGTGAAGGCCAAGGAACTCACCAGACAGGTCAGGGATAAAGGTGTGGATAAGTTAAAAGCAGGGTTAGTTTATAAAAAAATAACCCAGTTTTGAACATCTCACAGAGCTCTGTTTAATCCATCATCCGAAAATGGAAAGAGTATGGCCCAACTGAAAACCTACCAAGACATGGCCATCCACCTAAACTGACAGGCCGGGCAAGGAGAGCATTCATCAGAGAAGCAGCCAAGATGCCCATGGTAACTCTGGAGGAGCTGCAGAGATCCACAGCTCAGGTAGAAGAATCTGCCCACAGGACAACTATTAGTTGTGCACTCCACAAATCTTGCCTTTATGGAAGAGTGGAGAAGAAAGCCATTGTTAAAAGAAGAAGTCCCATTTGCAGTTTGCGAGAAGCCATGTGGGGGACACAGCAAACATGTGGAAGAAGGTGCTCTGGTCAGATGAAACCAGAATTTCATGTTTTGGCCTAAAAGCAAAATGCTATGTGTGGCAGAAAAATAAGACTGCACATCACCCTGAACACACCATCCCCACTGTGAAACATGATGGTGGAAACATCATGCTGTGGGGATGCTTTTCTTCAGCAGGGATAGGGAAGCTGTTCGGAGTTGATGGGAAAATGGATGGAGCTAAATACAGGGGAATCTTAGAAGAAAACCTGAGTCTTCAAAATACTTGAGACTGAGGTGGAGGTTCACTTTGCAGAAGGACAACAACCCTAAACATACAGCCAGAGCTACAATGGAATGGTTTAGATCAAAGCATATTCATGTGTTAGAATGACTCAGTCAAAGTCCAGACCTAAATCAAATTGAGAATCTGTAGCAAGATTTGAAAATTGCTCTTCATGGATGCTCTCCATCCATCTGACAGAGCTTGGGCTATTTTGCAAAGAAGAATGGGCAAAAATTTCACTCTCTAGATGTGCAAAGCTGGTAGAGACATCCCCAAAAGACTTGCAGCTCTAATTGCAATGAGAGGCGGTTCTACAAAGTATTGACTCAGGGGGGGCTGAATACAAATGCACCCCACACTTTTCACATATTTATTTGTAAAAAAAATTGAAAACCATTTAACATGTTTCCTTCCACTTCACAATTATATGCTACTTTGTGTTGGTCTATCACATAAAACAATTGACAATATGTGGAAAATGTCAAGGGGTATGAATACTTTTTCAAGGCACTGTATTTGTATCTGACATATAATTGTGATCCACATTGCAGGTAGGCTTATCTGCCTTGGACCTTTGAAACCAAGGGGTCATTTATAGCACAAAGCAGATACAGGGGTTAGACAAAATTATGGAAACACCAGGTAAAATAACAAAATCATTACCTAATATGGTTTTGGACCACTTTTGGTATCTAAGATGGCCTGAATTCTCCTGGGAATTGGGAATTCTCCTGGGAATTGACAAATATAAGTCTTGGATGGTGGATAATGGAATCTGATAACACTCTTAATGCAGAATCATTCCAGTTCTCGCAGAGATGCTGTAAGCGGAAAACTAGCCCGAACCTTCTGCTCCAAATTTGACCATAGTGGCTCTGTGGTATTAAGGTACGGCAACTGCAGCCCCCAGGGACTTCATCTGAATTGGAGCGTTATCATCTTGGCAAATCATATAGAATTTCCATATTTTTGTCAAATCCATTTATTTCTATCTATCTACTGCATGAAAATTATGAAATGTGGGCCATGATGTAAATCCTGCAGTGTCCTACAGAATTCTGTGCAATAGTGTTTATTCATTTTTCAAGGGACAATAAGCTCAAGGTCATCCACGCAGGGGGATAGCACAATTATACAGAATGTCAGTCAAACAGAGCAGTAGCAGTAATAAACATACAAATGCTCATATACAATTAACTGTTTGGGACCTTAGACCAACAGAAGGGGTTCATAAACCAGTAAATTCCCTAAAGCCAGAAGAGGAAAAGAGAAGGAGGGAAGGGAAGAGGGGGGGAGAGAAAAATCTCCCTGCGGACTTGGAGCTTCACCATACATGGCATTATAAACAACCTAAATTTGTTGGATATGGAGGCAGTAGGGAGTAGTTAAGCCAAGGTTCCCAAATTTTAAGAAATTTAAAATGAGAGCCCTTTAACCACTTGCCGACGGCTGATCGGCATTTGACGGCGACAAGGTGGCTCTGTAGATTGCGCGCTCACTGTGTCCGGGGAGGGCCAGGGAGCGGGTGCGGCGGATTCGATCTCCGTCGGCCACCCGCGATGCCCCCCCCCCCGGAGTGAAAGAACGGAGGTCAGTGTAAGTAAACACGGACCTCCGTTCTGTGAGGGTGGAAGGGCTGTGATCACAGCCTTCCTCTACACGAAAGCTGTGATCGCTTCCCTTCCCCAGCTAGGGCAGTCCCCCCACAGTTAGAACACGCCCAGGGAACACAGTTAACCCTTAGAGCACCCCCTGCTGGTTAACCCCTTCACTGCCAATGGCATTTACACAGTAATCAGTGCATTTTTATAACACTGATCGCTGTATAAATGCCAATGGTCCCAAAAAAGTGTCAAAATGGTCCGACATGTCCTCTGAAATATCGCAGTACCGCTAAAAATCGCAGATCGCCGCCATTACTAGTAAAAAATAATAAAAAAAGAAAAACCCCAGAAAAGAATTCTCATCATCCGTAAACGTGACCACTTTTGCGCAAACCAATCAATAAAAGCCGATTGCGATTTTTTTTTATCACAAATATGAGGAAGAATATAAATTGGACAAAACAGATGAAAAAAAATGTTTTTTTATATTTTTTTTGGATTTGTATTTTAGCAAAAAGTAAGAAATTTGGGTTTTTTTGCAAAATTGTCGCTCTTCTTTTTTTTTAGCGGCAATCAGAAATGACGCAGAGGTGATCAAATACCACCAAAAGAAAGCTCTATTTGTGAGAAAAAAGGACGCAAATTTTGTTTGGGTACAACGTTGCACGACCACGCAATTGTCAGTTAAAGCGACGCAGCGCCGAATCGCAAAAAGGGCTCTGGTCCTAAAGGGGGAAATCCTTCCGGTCCTTAAGTGGTTAAAATACTAGACATTTTTTCACTTACCATTAAGGCAGGCATGTGGTCGTTTTCCTGAAATGGGACTGATGGTTTCCTCCAAGCCTGGGCAATGGTCCACTTAGCAGACAGAAATAGGTAGGATGCTAATTTTTGCTGGTATGTATACTGGTAGGTACCCGAGATTGGGCAATGCAGTAGTGCCAATTTGGCATTCTTATGAATCGTCAGATGAAATAAGGTATAGAAAAAAATATAACAATCAGCGCAGCCCAGATAAAAAAAAAGAACTATACATGTAAAGCTGCAAGCTGAACATCAAGGTAATCACACACCCCAAAACCATAAAAATGTCATAAAATATGCAGCGCAGCTGAACTGAATGAGAAAGCAGGTAGCACAAAGCATATTAAGCCAATAATAAGTCCAATGATAAAAGTATGCAAAGATGTCCGTAGGGTGTCTTTAATCCACACAATAGGTGAGAAAATCCCTCCACCAATATTATACTGCGCTCACCTCCAGCTCTGACCCCAATTTTACTAGAGGGTCAGAAGCATTTTACCCAACTAAGGGTTAATGCATTAGCAAATTTTCTCTGGGGTTCTCTTCCTAAACCGCAGATAGTATCACCAGCTCCACTTTACACTGGGATCATCTCAGCATCATATGGTATAATCTCCTCAGTCGGACTCTGGTCTCTCCATTCACTGGAAGTTCCCCAGGAGCTCTGCCCCTACTCGCCGGAAGGTCGTACAACAGAGGTTGCATGAGCAGAATAGAAAACTTTGGTTGTGCAATAAGCGGTCGTACGACTATTGTACCGTGTGTACAGAGCAGTTGGTACAACAAGTTGTATGTGCAAAACACGCATGCTCAGAAGTCAGGAACGCTCGGAAGTGTCCGTTCGTGTAAACCTACGTTCCTAATTCACAAATCACATTCACCTGAACTTCCTCTTTATACGCTCTTAGCACGTCACCACGTTAGGCTTGGTCATACGATCGCTTAGTGCATGTCAGTATGCGAGATATATCAGCCAACATACGATTTTGGACGTCCGGTTGTACGGCCATCGCAACGTGTGTATGAGGCTTTAAGAACCACATTTTAAAGAGATGCCTTAAAATGGCAGTATGACTTCTAAATGTGTTTGAAAATGTACGCAACTTTATTTTTATTTTAATTATTATTATTATTATTATTACATTATTGCATTTAAACAATTAAAAAATATGTACAAATAAGTTACAATAGCAAGTACATATATTATGATTACATAGCTTCTCTTCTAATGGACCGTAACAACTCTCCAGACCCCCTCCTCATAAAAAAAAGAAAGAAAAACAAAAACAAAAAACCCCCCCAAAAAAACACACCCACTCTCCGGGGTCCCATTTCTATCTATACAATTACTCCATGCTTTAATTACTAGCTCCCTAATAAAAGCCCACCATGATAGTATGCTAGCTAGGAAAAATACCCAATAATCATGTATACTTATTCCTACTGATTATATTTTACCTTTTATTCACATTCTTCTGCACTCTGTAATTTTATAAATTTCTCTGGCTTCCTAAATGTTAACCATTTCTCCAATATAGCTTCCAATTTCTTTAAAGTATCCTCCCACCTATTTATCAGTTCTTCTACAGGTATAGTTTACTTTTAGAAGCTATTCCTTCACAGTAGGAATATCATATGAACACCAATGCTTAGGGATCAACCATTTTGCTGCAACTCTGTTTTTAACCTTATGAAACAAATTACAGCGCTTGCAACTGTGCAAAAAATAAAAAATAAAAAAACAAAACCAAAATTATTGTTGGTGCTGATCATCTACAAATAAACATTTTAATATATAACTTGTGCTCCTGAAAAATAAATCTCAAAACTATACAATATATGTCCAATTGTCAAGGTGCTCTTGTGCTCCAATAATATCCAAAGTGCTATGGTGCCCCAAAATCACAGTGTGTGCAAAATGTTTGATGCTTTGACAAATACAAAAGGGCTTTTGTGCTCCAAACGTATCCACAAAAAGTGCTGATGTGCTCCAAAGTGATGCTGTTGCTTGTGATATGTCACTCACCCCTCATGTGTTCCTACTCACCAGAAACAATGGACCACCAGCTTTTCAGTCTGGAGGTCAGAAGGGCTTGAAAGGGACTGGTGTTTGCAATGAGATCCGATATGATACAGCATGGCTTCCACCTGTAATCCAAGTTGTAGACCGTGCTCAAAATAGGGAGAAGAAAGGAGGCCAAATATTGAAGTACTGTAAACTAGGTGTTTTATTGCGCCAAAAGTAAAGTCCTTACAAGCTGTATAAGAAAACAGACACGCGTAGCAGAGAAATCCTAACCACGAATGCATTAACCTGTGTGCATTCCACGGTTACTGGAAATGCATTGAAACTGCATCAAACTATGGCAAAGTCTTCCCTGACTAGGGATGGGTGAACGGTTCAGTCTGGGCATCAGTTTGGGCTAAACATTTGCCTGTTCGGCAAACACCCAAATTTGCAGGGTGTTCACCCCAACGAACATCCTGCAATGCATTGAGCGCTGCACAGTGCATTCTGTGCCCTGATTGGGCAAAGCTTTGCCCCCATCAATATGGGGAAACGGTGCTTTGGGGTGGGACGTCAGAGCCCCCCCTGCCCCAAAACAACCCCCATGTTGAGGGCATGTGGCCTGGTATGGTTCAGGAGGGGAGCGCTCACTCACGCCCTCCCCTTTCCTGACCTGCTGGGCTGCATGCTTGGATAAGGGTCTGGTATGGATTTTGGGGAAGCCCCACACCATTTTTTTTTTACATTTTGGCATGGGGCTCCCCTTAAAATCCATGCCAGGCCTGAAGGAACCAGTATGGACTGAAGGGAGGACCCCACGCCATTTTTTTTCTTTATTTTTTCAATAGCCGGGTGCTGGTGATTGTAACTGCGAGTTATTTTAAATGGGATTTGACTCTTTTTTTTTCTTTAGAAATGTTATTTTTGCTGTAGCATGTTTTATGCATGCTACAGATGCGCCACTTTACAGGCACATTAAGGGGACCCCCAGGCACTATATTTAAAGGAATTTTTCATCTTTATTGTTGCACTTTAAGCATCATTAAAATCACTGCTCCTGAAACAACATTTTGAAATTCAATGGGGTTCGCCGTTCGGTTAGAACATTTCCCCTGTTCAGGAGTTCTGCTGCAAACCGAGCAGGTGGGTGTTTTGCCCATCCCTATACCTGACAATAGATATAAATGTTCTTCATTGCTAAACACACACACACAATTGTATTGTTTATGAATTTAATTAAATACATTTACCATAAGGCACTCATGGGCCAGTTTTCAGGCAGCAGGGTAACAGGGGCACCAGCAAGTCTAAATTAGCAAATTGTGATAAATGTTTCTTATTTTATTTCTTTTTTCCATCTGTTTCTGGACATTTGAGGCCAAATTCAGGAAGAGAACTCTAGATGGAAAGTAATTTTCACAGGAGTCAAAAGACTCTTTAGAGTTGAGAAAATGTGAAAACATCTATCGTTTCTCCTGTTTGGCAGTCTATACCGTTGAAATCCAGTTCTGCATATAAAACAGATCAAATACTGCCTTGAATAGCACATTATAGCAACAGATTCTACAATTCTAAGTAATCACATGACACAAGTGTTGGAGATTTACAAAAGAGCATCACCAATCAGGTATGTCTAGGACACCAAGACACATTAAGATAAAGAGCCGCTTTTTAACCGGTCTCCGACCGGCTCGCGTACATTTACTGCTGCAGAGTGGCGCTGTCCCCCGAATCACCATTTATAAATGGCAGCCTCCGGGTGTGCTGTAGCGGGTGGGACAAGAGTCTACATGAATGTGGCCACGGCTCAGACGGACTCGATCTCCGGCGGCGAGCCGCGATTGCCTAGCAGAGAAGAAAAATGGGGAACCGCCGACGTAAATACAGCGATTCCCCGCTCTGTCAGGTGGCATTACAGAGATCTACTGATCCCCGTCACTTTGATCAGTTAGATCTCTTATGCCCCTGACAGCCCAGCCCCCTCACAATTAGAACATGCCTAGGGAACACAGTTAACCCCTAGATTGCCTTCACTGCCAATGACATTTATACAGTTATCAGTGGCTATTTAAATTTCTGATCGCTGTATAAATGTCATTGGTCCCAAAAAAAGCGTCAAAAATTTCCGACATGTCCAAAGCAATATCACAGTCCCAATAAAAATCACAGATCGCCGCGATTACTAGTAAAAAAAAAATTGTAAAAACACCAGAAATGAATTCTCATGGTTTGTAAACGTGGCACGTTTTGCGCAAACCAATCAATAAACGCTTATTGCTCATATATTTTACCCAAAATATGAGGAAGAATATAAATCGGCCAAAACCGATGAATACATTTGTTTTTTATATTTATTTTTGGATATGTATCATAGCAAGGGTAAGACATTTTTTTTTTGCAAAATTGGTTCTCTTTTTTTGGTTTTATAGCGGTGATCACAAATGACGCAGAGGTGATCAAATACCACCAAAAGAAAGCTCTATTTGTGGGATAAAAAGGACACAAATTTTGTTTGGGTACAACGTCACACGACCGCACAATTGTCAGTTAAAGCGGCGCAGTGCCAAATCGCAAAAAGTGCTCTGGTCCTAACGTGGGAAAACCTTCCAGTCCTTAAGTGGTTAACCATAAATCTCAAAATAAAAAAGTTTAAAAATGAAGCATTCCAGTAATTTATTCAAGCTCATGGCTGCTTGATAGCTGAAATGTATTGAGTCACTATACTGTATGCTGCTAATAATTGCTCTCCAATTTTTGTTTCAAGTGCCAAGTATCACCATTAAAATCCTATCAGGGATTATTTTTAGCACCTCCAGGGCAAGCAAGTTATTCCCAGCTCCTATGTCATGCTACACGATGTCAATATGTGAATTAGTGTAGCGTTATTCTATACATGACCTATTTAACCACTTCTGAATGCTCCCTTTATGTACAATAGCACGCAGCAGAACCTCTGTCCTCTCGAAGGAAACCACAATTACTTCTGTATTCCACCAACCCTACAAAAGGGCCAACACGGTGGTTTATGTGCCCTGTATATTAAGGGTAGCATAAGACACATTTATTACCTTTTGTGGATTGCTTTGGTTTTATTCTGGTGCTTTTTTTTTCTTTTTTTCTTTTTCATTGAAAGCTTTTGTTTCAGTCAGAACGATTCTCAATCTTTTTTAATATCAGATTTGGATGCAGGGAAATCTCCCATCAGCTATAAAGTGAAAGTAATTGAGAAGGCGCAATCTCATTAAATTCGACATGTTAATTATTACTTTCACCTAACACTGCCTAGAATAATTCCTACTGTTCTAAAGAAATATAGATGAAAGAACAAAGTATTTGAGCTGGAACAAAGGCTTGGAAGCTGGTGTTGATTGCTTAATAGGTGGGGAGGATGAACATGATGTTGTAAAGGGCACCTGTCTAAAGTGTAACTCCAAACTCAAGCTGTTTAGTAGGGAGCGACAGTTGACCAGCGCTTGAGAATGTGGGAGCTGCATGCGGATAATTTACATCATTACTTTCACCAAATGTTAGCATGATGGTATTGCTTTCTTGTGTAAAGGCCGTACACACGGTCCAATTGTTGGCCAACAACGGTTGTCCAACAGCCTGTTGGCCGATAATCCGATCATGTGTACGCATGATTCTACAGCCGATTCCAATTGTCGTCCAACAGAAGTTGGACGACGAGACTAGAAAACTTGTGTTGGCGAACAAGGTGTTGGCCGATTGTTGGCTCGTGTGCACTGAAGTTGGCCAACAAAAAGTTGGAAGTGCAAACACGCATGCTCGGAATCCAGGAAGTGTTTGGTCGTGTAACCTGTGTTCCTAATTCACAAATTACATTCACCTGAACTTCCTCTTTATAAGCGCGTCACTACGTTCGGCTTTGTTGGCCGATTACTTGACTCATGTCAGTACGCTAGACCAAACCGCCGTCGCCTAATTTGGACAAAAGTTGGACGTTCAGTTGACCAACCATCGGCTCGTGTGTACGAGGCTATAATCAGTACCACTCTTTGGCCAGTTGCCAATTACTTCACTGGGCCCTACACTAGAAAGAGAACATCTTTTCACTTTCCAGTGACACCTGTCTCATTATTGACTACCGAGACTTTTTAAGAGATACTGTGTTGAATGTGGATTCTCTACATTGGCCGTTTGAACTGCTTCTGGACTGCCCACCGTACATATACTGCGGCAGGGCGGCACAGCTGTGCGAAACACCATACCTGTATGTTGTTCACTTCTTCCGATTGGAAGAAGCCAATCAGTGGGTCCGGCAGACGCAATGTTCACCAGGAACCCGGCGATCGTTTGTAGAGAGGCAGAGTGGTGGTCTGCCTGTGTAAATTAGAGCTAAGCAGAAACATGGATCTCTTCTTTCCTTTAGTCAAAGCGCCCCCTCCTCACATTTAGAAAGCACTCATGTAACCCCTTCAATTCCAGTGTTGTTTTTACAGTGACAGTGCATTTCTTTGGTGCTGATCACTGTATTGGTGTCATTGGTCCACAAAAAGTGTCACTTAGAGTCAGATTTGTCCGCCGCAATGTCGCAGTCCCGCTAAAAATTGCTGATTGTCGCCATTACTAGTAAAAAATATAAAAAAATAAAAAGTCCATAAATCTATCCCATAGTTTGTAGACGCGATACCTTTTTACCTTTTGCACAAACCAATCGATATACGCTTATGGGGGGGGGGGGGTACCAAAAATATGTAGCAGAATACATATTGGCCTAAATTGATGAAGAAATTCGATTTTTTAAATTTTTATTGGATGTTTTATAGCAGAAACTAAAAAATATTGTTTTTTTTTCAAAATTGTTTATAGCACAAAAAATAAAAACCACAGAGGTGATCAAATACCACCAAAAGAAATCTCTATTTGTGGAAAAAAAAGGACGCCAATTTTATTTGTGTATAGCGTCGCACGACCGCTCAATTGTCAGCTAAAGCGATGCAGTGCCGTATCGCAAAAAAATGCTCTGGTCAGGAAGGGGGTAAAACCTTCCGGGGCTGAAGGGGTTAAATATTTTACATGATACACTTTACTTGCTTTAGCCAGAAGGCATCAGGGGAAGCTGCTGTATACTTCTATAGCCCAGGCCATAGAAGGGCTCAATTATCTAGCGGACCCTATCATAGGGACCCCGCCACTTTAAAGGGCGAACCATACAGCCCTCTGACAGTACTTCCGTCACCAGCAACTATGGCCTCCTCCGCCAAAATGGCTGCTCCTCCTTCCTTTTACTTCTTGCTCTCCTTTACATATAAGGCTAACTTGTATGGTTTAAACTTTGTTCCCACTTCCGTCTACTCAAGTAAACCAGACCAGACACTGCTGCTAAATCAAAACTTCCTTTACTTGTAATAAAATGCGTTACGCCTAGAACATTTGGAAAATTGTGATGTGAACAGTTTTCCAAATTTTACAGGTGCCAGCAATATGTCAGTAAACATGGCAATACTCCTTTTCCCCTTTTATAAACACTTTTCTGTTACTCTGCTGGACTTTGGCTACGTTCTGGTGCTCGTACTTTAGTTTGTGACAATTCCCAGCTGGAAGCAATATAGTTCCAAATCCTCTTCCCATTCAGGATCCCATCAAGGTGTAACCTCACTCTTGATGCATAGCTACATCTCCAGGGCCATCTTTAACACAGGGCAGAGGTGGAAGCTGCCCCAAGCCCAGTCATTGTTGTGCGGCCCAAAACAGCTGCCTCTTGAGCCCTGCACTGCCCCAAATAGTTGATAAGTGGATTCAAGAGGGCCCAAAAATATGTTTGCCCAGGGTCTAATCAATATTAAAGACAGCCCTGTACATCACCACATGTATGGTCTTCCAGTTCCAACAACCAGCAACTCTGGCCCAACCTCCTGTTGCTACCCCACTACAGGAAGCACCACAGACCAAAAAGGGCCAATGGACAAAGCACATTAAACCATGTATTACAAGGCATAAACCCCACAAACACATAAAAAAATAACATTGTCGACACCTGAATACAAGCATCTGTAAGCGATAGAGTTTCCACGGTTGCCTTGGAAAAAGGGGTGGTTTATTCAAGGCATCAGCTACACTGGGGCAGGGGTGAACTTTGCTGATCTTGCAAAAGTACAATGTGGATCCTGCTGGAAGGATTTTATAACAGATTGGGGGGGACGGGGGACTTTGGACATGGTCATTCTTGCAGAAAGCCAACTATGTGGGAGAGCCATGGCACCCAAAATAACATTCTTACTAGAGTTGAGCGAATCCGTGGATGTTCGGGTTCGGTGGGTTCGGCCGAACTTCGGAAAAAAGTCCGGGTTCGGTACCGAACTTGACCCGAACTTTACCCCAAACCCCATTGAATTCAATGGGGACTCAAACTTTTCGGCACAAAAATGACTGTAAAAGTCCTGTAAAGTGCTAGAGGGCTGCAAAATGATTTTAGAACAATAATCTGTCCCTTACAGCAACAGCAGGAACCTGACCCTATAGAACTAGGAGATGATTTTAGAACAATAATCTGTCCCTCTAAGCTGTAGACTCTACCTAGTCCAGTCAGATCTTTCTGTAATGCAGGATGAGATCTGCAATCTGTCCCTAAAAGCAGTAGTAGTAGTAATCTCTACCTATCTATCTATCTGCAATCTGTCCCTCACAGCACCGGCAGCATCCTCTCCCTACACTAACCTGAGAGCATGTGACATGCAGCACTGTGACTCCAGCCTCATATAGAGGCTGGGTCACATGATGCACTGGCCAATCACAGCCATGCCATTAGTAGGCATGGCTGTGATGGCTTCTAGGGAAAACCAGTGAAATGCTTGTTGATTGGCTGCCCTGCAACTATTCAACATGCGTGATCAAAAACCCAGAACTCGAACCAAAACTTTTTTTCAAATGTCCAGATTCGGGTCCGGGTCCCGGACACCCCAAAGTTCGGTACGAACCCGAACTTTACAGTTCGAGTTCGCTCAACTCTAATTCTTACTATTATCTAAAAGAATCAGAGACAAAAAGCAGCAGAGGAGTCAGGCTCAGTGGATAAGTTCTCCGCAAGGAGTATAATTTTTTGCTGGGTTCCTTATATTACCATGGTCTCTGAATATTTAAACTCTAAGCAGGTTGCCATTATGACAAAATTAGAAGTTGTAAAAACAATGCAAATGAAAAGATTTAGGTTCCTTTCACATGAGCGGCACCCATTTTGACGGGCTCTGCTGCTCAGCAGGGATCCATCCATTGATCCCCGCTGAGCCGGCGGATGCTGTCACGGCTCCATTCTCCTCTATGGAGGATCGGATGAACACAGACCGTCTGTCCGTGTTCATCCAATCCGATCCGCCGGACGGATGGAAAATAGGGTTTCCATCCGTCTGTTTTTGGCGGATCGGAGTGGATTGGATGCCAGTGGACATGCCACCGCTGACATCCGTCGCTCCATAGAGGAAAATGGAGCGTCCGTTCGGGTCGGCCTGAAAAACTGACAGGCGGACCGGAACGATCCACTCGTGTGAAAGGACCCTTAGTTAAATAAAATCCCCATTTTTGAATTTGTAAGAAGAGCTGTAGTTTTTTTTTTAACCACATGCTGTCTGGGGCAATTTTAAAATGTTTTTACACACATGTTAAAGTCAGCATTCTTTTGCCTGGAAAATTACTTAGAAGCCACACACATTTAATATTTTCTGAAAATGGGCCCTGGAGAATAAAATGTTGGCTGTTGCAATTTTTGTCCTATGACATTCTTTTATCAAACATGAATTTTCAGGAAATAATACACTGCAATTACATTTTGGTGCAAGCAAACACAGTATAGTGAACATTTTTTTAGTAAAATATAAAAGATGATTTTGCATCAAGTAAACAGATAACAAACATTCCAAGATTTAAACTTGTGTATGCCTGTGAAATTGAGCCAAACTATGTTGCCTAAAATTGTCCATAAGTGATGCTTTAAAAGCCTGGGTGCTCAACTTGTGTCCCTCCAGCTGTTGCAAAACTACAAGTCCAATCATGCCTCTGTCTTTGGGAGTCAGCCTTGCAACCGGAAGTGACCTGAACTGCCGTCAGAGTGGGCGGAACATGTTTCGGAGCATGCCCAGTCGCTCCTTCTTTAAACCAACCATGCTCCGAAACATGTCCGGCCCACTCTGACATCACTTCTGGTTGCCTCTATTCCATGCTGGTCCTGATAGCACGGCTCTCCATCTTGCATCAGAGACACAGTGTTTTCCACCGCTGCTTGACTGGAACTTCCACCTGCAGCTGTCTTTACCCCCAAGAGACATCCCGTTGGACGTTATGGATTCATTGATATGCCTGTTTTTCACTCCCATCTTGTAAGTGTTTGTAACCCTTCCTTGTCATGAAAGTGTTTTATTACTGCACTTAGAAGTGCCTTCTTACCTGCTTATTTGTGTGGACAAAAGGGCCTTGCTGATGTCAGAGGTCAGAGAAGAATGGGCAGACTGGTTGGAGATGATAGTAAGGCAACGGTAACTAAAATACCCACTCGTTACAACCAAGGTATGCAGAATACCATCTCTAAATGCACAACATATTGAATCTTGAAGCAGATGGGTTACAGCAGCAGTAGACCATACTGGGTGCCACTTCTGTCAGCTAAGAACAGGAAACTGAGTCTACAATTTGCACAGGATCACCAAAATTGGAAAATAGAAGATTGGAAAAATGTTGCCTGGCCTGATGAGTCTCAATTTTATCTGTGACATTCAGATGGTGGGGTCAGAATTTGGTGTAAACAACATGAAAGCTTGGATCCATCCTTCCTTGTATCACCGGTTCAGGCTGGTGGTGGTGGTGTAATGTGGGGGGAGGGATATTTTCTTGGCACACTTTGGGCCCCTTAGTACCAATTGAACATTGTTTAAATGCCACAACCTACCTGAGTATTGTTGCTGACCACGTCCATCCCTTTATGACTACGGTGTCCCCATCTTCTGATGGCTCCTTCCAGCAGGATAATGCACCATGTCACAAAGCTCCAATCATCTCACCACTGGACAATGAGGTCACTGTACTCCAATGGCCTCCACACTCCCCACATCTCATCCAATAGAGACCCTTTGAGATGTAGTGGAATGAGAGGTCCGCATCATGGATGTGCAGCCGACAAATCTGCAGCAACTGTGAGATGCTATCATCTCTCTATGGAGCAAAATCTCTGAGGAATGTTTCCAACACCTTGTTGTATCTATGCCATGAAGAAGTTCTGAAGGCGAAAGGGGTCCTACCCGGTACTAGCAAGTTGTACCTAATAAAGTGGGCAGTGAGTGTATAACACTCATTGTAAACTATTTACTGCTTAAACTGTTAAAGTGGATATTTTAACCTGTTTTTAAAGATTATGGAACTAAAGATGTAAAATATTTTTATATTAAGGAGTAAATGGAATTTATCGTTTGCCTATAAAATCTCAATAGAGCATTTATGAATTGAATGCACAGTTTTGAGGGATGATGGCAACCCCTTACCCCTAGCGGAGTAAACTATATTATTTGTTGACAGGTTGAGCATCCGTGCTGTAGGGCTCTTTCACACGGGCGGATGGTTCGGGTCGGCCTGTCAGTTTTTCAGGCGGACTTGAACGGACGCTCCATTGTTCTCTATGGAGCGACGGATGGCAGTGGTGACATGTCCACTGACATCCGATTAGCTCCGACCCGCCAAAAACAGACGGATGGAAACCTTATTTTCCATCTGCCTGGCGGATTGGATCAGATGAACATGGACAGGCGGTCCGTGTTCATCAGATCCTCCATAGAGGAGAATGGAGCTGTGTGCAGAGACTGTCCTGTCATCCGCCGGCTCAGCGGGGATCAACGGATGGATCCCTGCTGAGCAGTGGAGCCCATCAAAACGGACTCCCCTCATGTGAAAGGGGCCTTACAGGTTATCAGTTTAGAGTTAACTGTGAATGACTCTGATGTTCACAGCGATACTTCACATAGTGTAGTTCAATTACTGTTTAAATATGCGTGCTGGACCTATGCTGCCTTTTCATTTGTTTACAATTGTTGAGGGATGGGGAGCTTTAAAAAATGTTTTTTATTATTATTATTTTTATTTAATTTATTAAAATGTATTCCTTTACACTTTTTTTTCATTTAACTTTATTTCTGTCACAAGGGGGAGGCAAGCACAAGATGGTCAATTGACTGTCATTTAGTGTTATTGCTACCACCACAAAATGACAGACTTCCAGCTGGTATATCGGGCGGGTCAATTACCTAAAAATGCCCAATTTGTTCACCTCTTCTCCAAACTGCAAACAGGCTTAAACCATCAACCCAAACATGAAACTCATCCTAACTGATTAAAAATAACCAGTTTGGCCCCTTTCTGACATGGTGCACTCTGCCCTGATTAGCAAGGGATCCACTCACAAATCCCCTGCTGATCGGAGCACAGCGAGCAGATGACACATCCGTGTCCATTCAGTTTTTGAAGAGTAGACATGGACAGAGCCCGCTCTGCTCTATGGGCAGCCGGGAATAAACAGACTCCCCTGTCCGTTTACACCCGACTGCCCTCTGATCTAGTGTTGAGCGAACCCGGACTGTAACGTTCGGGTCCGTACCGAACTTTAGGGTGTCCGTGGCACGGACCCGGACCCGGACATTTCAAAAATCGTTCGGGTTCGGTCCGGGGTTCTGCTATTTTACTCCACGTGTTGAGAAGCTGCAGGGCAGCCAATCAACAAGCGTTTCACTGGTTTGCCCTTAGAAGCCATCACAGCCATGCCTACTAATGGCATGGCTGTGATTGGCCGGTGCATCATGTGACCCAGCCTCTTTATAAGCTGGAGTCACAGTGCTGCAGTCACATGCTCCTTGGGTTAGTATAGGGAAAGGAAGCTGACGGCGTGAGGGACAGATTTTAGCCATTTTAAGACCTGATCCTGCATCCTGAGATAGATTACTTTACTACTGCTGTCTGTGCTGTTGCTCT
>BLSH010109271.1:1383308-1399782 GCA_018402905.1 Glandirana rugosa
GGGTCCTCCCTCGAGACGAAACCATTTGTTCCGTCTAGAGACAAGCCTGTCCTCCTTTCACTACCTAAAACATAGGCACGTTTCGACCCTTATTTTAGATGGTGAGAGGACTCATTTCCTTCGTGTGTATCATGTATTTTGTGTCCGATCCGTGTGTCAATTAGTGGGATCTACAAATTGGGGATGGTCGGTCACAGTAATCATGTCACTGTCACGTGTAAAAAATCGTAACTAGTGACATAATCACAGTGACCAAGGGTGTTTCACAGTTTTTACTCCATTGATTTCAATGGGGTCCGGGACAAAGTTCGGGTTCTGTCCGGACCCGAACCCGGACTTTGTCCCGAAGTTCTGCCGAACCAGCAGAACCCGGACTTCTAGAAGTTTGCTCAACTCTAATCAGAAACTAACTGACATTTTTGACACTTTGTGGGAACCAGTGACACTAATACAGTGATCAATGCTAAAAAATGTGCACTGTCACTGTACTAATGACACTGGCTGGTAGGGGTTAAACATCTAGGGTGATTAACTGTGTGCCTAGCCTGTGTTTTATGTACTATGTGTGCTTCCTTTACTCAGGAGAGTGGTAGATTTTATTCCCAGCTTTGCACGGATACAAAATCCATCACTTTCCTCCTGTCCGAACAGAGATCTGCCTTGTTTACCAAAGCAGAGCTCCCTCCTGGGTCCCTGGCCAACCATGGGGGGGGGGGTATCGGCAGACATCCATTGCCCGGCCCCCACAGCCCACAGATGGCCTTCTGCTGTGAGTAATCACAGCAGAAGCGCGCGCCCCCTGTAGGCGGCAATGCAGAATCACGTATATATACGTGATTCCGCAGAGAACGGCCACCCTGCAGCAATATATCTGCCATGTGGCAGCCAGGAAGTTGTTAACCATGTATTGTATGTCATATATTAGATCAGCTTCCCGGTTTTATTGTCAAAGCTTAATAGAACAAACTGAAGTTAGAAGCTGATTGGCTACCATGCACAGCTGCACCAAATTTTGCACTCTCCAGTTTTAGTAAATCAACCCCGAAGTGTGTTACTGGCTAGATCAACAGGTGAAACTAAAGGAAAAAAAAAGCATAGAACAAAATAAAACTAGTGCAGCCACCACATCTAAGGACCAGTAAGCTGCAATATATTACATTTTAGTTCTTGGGTTGAGGTGCTTTGAGGGTCTGCTTTGAAGCCCAACTTCAGATATCTTGAAAATTCTTCCTGCCCGCACTACAAGGGTTGAGTGCTCATTTAGGACTAGGGGGAATAGAAAAGTAAATTTACTTACCAGCTCCTCCATTCTGTCACTAAACCAGTCCCCGCTGAATCGTCTCCTCCATGCTCTAGCAGTCTAAGGTCTAGACATCATCAAGACAAATGCAGGTACCATAGCATTGGAGGGGAGGATGCCAAGGAACAGTCCATTGCTGGAGCATTGGGGAGCTCTGTCTGCTAGGAGGAGCAGAGGATCAGGCAAGTAAAAGTACTTTGCTCTCCCCCAGACAAAATGAGCAGGTAACCCAACCCCAACCCCACTGTTAGGGACACTGCAAGGTACAATTTTTAGATTTGCCAGAGTTGAGATTTACCCTACCATGGTACGTCTTTCAAAGGCAGATCAGTGGCACTTGTTTACTCAGTGCCAATCATAAACGGCATTGGAAGGTAATTGCTGTGTACCGAGCTTCAGTGGTGGCACGTCCATTAGGGGCGCAGGGGCGCGCCCCCCCGAACCATGTGCCCGGCCCCTAATCTCCATGCAAGGCACTGGACACATTACACATTTTTTTTGAAGCACGTGATTAGAGCTGGAGGCTCTAATTGGTTTCAAAAAGGGTGGGCTCTATGAGACCCGAGCCCAACTACTTGTGTGGCATTGGCAAATGAATATTTGCAAATGTCTTCCTGCTTCATCTCCCAGCCAATTAGGAAGTGGCTTCTGAGACCCGATTGGCCTGGATCTCCTTCTCGCCCACCTACCTGGAGACTCGGAACCCACCGGAGAGGCCAGACACGTGATTGGCGGGACCCCCAGCTCACTGACCACCCAGACTGGGATGCCTGGACATTGTACATGCTTGCTAACACTTATTTCCTGTAAGTGCATGTTAATAAATTGGTTTGTTTTTAATCTAATACTACACTTAGTGGGGTGCCGCTTGTTCTTTGTGTTTGCTGCCAACAGAGTCACTTCTGCTCCGTTAGCTGGCTGCCCCTCAGATGTCTCCACACGCCTGGATCTCCCTCCCTGCTTCCTCCCTCCCCCTCCGGTGTTCAACATCCAGGTGCACGCATCCTACCACTCCTGTGCCTGGCTCCGTAGTCCCAGCAGAGAAACCTGCAAGCGCTACATCTCCCTCCTATAGCTCACTGCATACAGACACTGTATCGAGCCAATCCAGGGAGCTGGGTACCTTGTGATGATTGGTCATCACAGGGATCAGATGGTACTGTTTACAGTGTTAATCACTCCCCCTTACACCAGGGGAAAGAGAACGTTTGAGTACTTGTGAATGGGGAAAGAATGAATGGATCAGCATCTGTAGATTCATTCAATCTGTTTCAGTGATCATTTTTAAACACTTTCTTGCCCCCCTCCTCTACTACACATGCTATCTCAATGTTGCTTCCATGTGACCTGTATATTAACCCTTACACCTTCTTTATCCTTCCCATCTGAACATTAATCCCCTCATCTACATCAGTGGTCTCCAAACTGCGGCCTATGCGTACCTTTATCTGGCCTTGGGGAACTATTCCTCCCACTATTCTGCCATCTGACAACAACAATGGGGCACTGGTTCTCCCACTGACACCAATAATGGGGCACAATTTTCCCCTATGATACCAGCAATGGGGTACTATTCCTCCCTTTCCAATACCAAATGTGGTGATGTTTACTCCTTTTGATGTCAGGAAAATTTTGACTTGAGGGAGGAAATGCACGACCGCCATGATGCCGAAGAGGAGATGCAGGGGAAGCCACCGCTCGTCGCCCTGAGGGAAGCACTACCCATGCTATATATGGGGTAAGCGCGGGGCTGGAGTCCGACCGGGGAGGGGGTTGCGGGTGCAGGTGACCCGACCAACCGAACCAGGGGGGGTGTGGGTGGGTGGTGCAGGTGACCCGACTGACCAGGGGGTGGCTTTGAGTGCATTGTTTTACGTCCCCTAAAAAATATACCACCGGCCACCACTGGCCATTAACATATCGGTAAACCAGAAGTGATGTTATGTCATGGCTTCTGGGTTACCATAGCAGAGACCCGATCAAAGCCGATTTTAGTTTTCTTTGGGTCTCTGACCAGCTGACAGACATTCTGGCCAGTAGCTCGGGTCTCCCAGTCGGATGGGAGATCCCGAGCAAGCCACATAAGGCGGCAGGAGGGGGGAGTCCCCCGCTGCTTGTAATAACAATCGAGTGGCTGGTTAGCTGCTCTGGTTGTTGTTACAAGAGAGCCGACCATGGGCTCTAAAAAATAGTACCGGGTGATGCCTGGTACAACCACTTGAAGTCAAATGGCTAATTTCCAAAAAAAGTGTAATTTAAAAGGTTTTTATAGTTTCCTTTTTTTGTTGTTTTAACAGAGAGTAAAAAAAACAGACTTTTTTTATTATTATAATAAATAATAAAAAATCCAGTGGTTAATAAATACCACTAAAAAAGCTCTAGCTGTCTAAAAAAAAATTATATAAATATAATTTGGATACAGTGGATCACAGCGCTGAAAACTGAAAAATGGCCTGGTAATGAAAGGGTAACACAAGGGGTTAAATACTTTCCTAATACATAAAGGGAAAAAAAAATCTAATCAGGTTTACAAAGTTTTTTATTTGGCTGCTCTGTTATACGTTTTAGATTTAAACAGCAAATTGGTAAATAGCAACATATTGAAAGGGGCTGAGAGAAAGACTAAACCTTGTCTGCAATTAAACACTGTGAGTGCCGTCACACTTTATTTTGCACACAAAAGCAGCATGGAGTGTGTTGTCACAAATATCGGCTTATGATCATTTACTGTAACAGTACATGAATGCTGTCTGTGTTCTAAATGTGACATGCCATTGAAAATAAATATCTGAACTAGGCCTGCTTCCAAATATCCCATTAAACTTTAATTTAGTTTGTATGGATGTGTGGTATGAAATTCTTTGAGAGGGCGACTGGAGTAGATTTTAAAGAATCTAAGCATGGAAACGAGAGCGGCACAATGTCCGTTAAGAGTGTTATGTCATGTCTAGGTCTGCATTTTCTGTAACACACATTAGGACTTGGATTTCCAAGTACGGCTGCCAACAGGGCTATTTTGAGTAAAGCTATGGGCATGGGGTATAAGTAATGAATATCAAGGGTGTAGATAAGGAGGGGGATATGGGGGTCCAAACCCCTTCCCCAGTGTCTTGTCTAGCGGCCACTTTAGGGCACTGGAATCACATAGACTGGGAATTCTTCTGTGTCTCTGTCCTTTTAGCAGTGGGGAGAATACATCTATGCAACAAAAAGGAGGAAATGAGAGCAACACAATGCCCTAGAAATAATGTATTATGTATAGATCTGCATTTTCTATAAAGCATACCAGAGCTTGGGTTTCAAAGTATGGTTGCCATCAGGGTTATTTTGAGTATAGATAGGGCAGTGGGTGTAGGTAATGAATATCAAGGGCATAGATAAGGAGGGGGTATGGGGATTCTCCTAGAGTGCCCTCTCTGGTGACCATTTTATGGCACTGGAGCCTCATAACTTGAGCATTCTACTGTGCCTCCTTTCCTCACTGTCCTGTCAGTAGCAGGGAAAATACATCCATGGTCTATACACAGATTTACAGCACTCGCCTATTCCACTGCTCAGCCTTTCATGTCCATGGGCAGCCTGGGCTTCCTATTCAAAGAAATATGCCTGTATGTACATTGCATGTGACCTCATTTACCTGTGTACATGAGGCCTTTGGGTACAAGGACCATGGCATATGTTACTGTGTGGGCTCAGATTGAAAGTTCCTCCCAATGTTAGCACAGTTTTGATACACCTATAATTCCCCATGGCATGCACAATGTTCCATTTTATTGTTGCCCTCTGGGTGCCTAAAGTTGACCCCCCCAAGGAAAAAAATTATCCATGACCCTGATAAATATCAAGGATGATCTCCTGTTGTGGTCTTGTAGTTATCTTGTAAGGTCATATATACATGAGTATTTTTAATCTTGTAAATGATTGCCAAAAAAACTTTATCTTCATCAAATTTTTGCCAAATATTTATCATTTTTTTACCAGCTTACATGAAGTCCTTGGGTGTGTATGAAATCCAGTTAATATCCCAAAATGTTATTTGTGCCTAAGTAGTGCCCAAACATTGACTTTTTGTCATGAATTCCTGCTGGAAACAAGCAGTACCCTTTCTATGCCTTGAGCCTTACAGCTGTATATCTGCAGTGTGAGATATAAGGCACTGCTACCTCTGACTGCTAGTATGACCAGATTTGGAGAGAGATTTGGTCACCAATGTGCTGCTCACTGCTCTCCTTGCTGGATGGGAAGCTGTACCTGAATCCCTAAAATGCAATATAACATACTTTGTCTAAAATGTTTCATTTTAATGATCCTCAGCACCTTCTAGTGGCCATATTGTGCTATTTTCCGGATTGAGGTATTTGAGAAAAATACAGCATTATGGCCACCTAATGGAGCTGGCGATCCTACAAAAATAAACACATATGGCAAATTATGGGGATTATTCATAAGGGCTGCATGGAATTTTTATATATAGCATATAGACTCCATAATCTGCTAGTGCTACTTTTTTTTTTATATATTTTGGATAGAAAAGGGAACATTTAAAACCCTTGCAAAATGTTTTCTATCTCTAAGCCTTAACATGTTGGACTTGCCAGCACCTTCTAGTGGCCATATTGTGCTATTTTCCGGATTGAGGTATTTGAGAAAAATACAGCATTATGGTCACCTAATGGAGCTGGCGATCCTACAAAAATAAACACATATGGCAAATTATGGGGATTATTCATAAGGGCTGCATGGAATTTTTATATATAGCATATAGACTCCATAATCTGCTAGTGCTACTTTTTTTTTTATATATTTTGGATAGAAAAGGGAACATTTAAAACCCTTGCAAAATGTTTTCTATCTCTAAGCCTTAACATGTTGGACTTGCCAGCACCTTCTAGTGGCCATATTGTGCTATTTTCCGGATTGAGGTATTTGAGAAAAATACAGCATTATGGTCACCTAATGGAGCTGGCGATCCTACAAAAATAAACACATATGGCAAATTATGGGGATTATTCATAAGGGCTGCATGGAATTTTTATATATAGCATATAGACTCCATAATCTGCTAGTGCTACTTTTTTTTTTATATATTTTGGATAGAAAAGGGAACATTTAAAACCCTTGCAAAATGTTTTCTATCTCTAAGCCTTAACATGTTGGACTTGCCAGCACCTTCTAGTGGCCATATTGTGCTATTTTCCGGATTGAGGTATTTGAGAAAAATACAGCATTATGGTCACCTAATGGAGCTGGCGATCCTACAAAAATAAACACATATGGCAAATTATGGGGATTATTCATAAGGGCTGCATGGAATTTTTATATATAGCATATAGACTCCATAATCTGCTAGTGCTACTTTTTTTTTTATATATTTTGGATAGAAAAGGGAACATTTAAAACCCTTGCAAAATGTTTTCTATCTCTAAGCCTTAACATGTTGGACTTGCCATCAAGTATATCTGAATCCATATCTGCATTAAAAGAGAAGCAGAGCCAAAGCTCGTTTGGCCCTACTTCTCCTGTGGGTCACAAGATTGCACTTAGTCCTGCACTCCTGTGATCCATATTTAGCCTACAGCAGGCTAAAGCCTGCTGTTGGCTGATATCACTTATGTAGTCCAGATTTTGGAGAGATTCTGACTTTAATGTTGGGATCCGCCCAGACCAACAGATGGCTCAGCCTCTAAGCACCACGCTGAGAGCTCAAGCCACCCCCTCCACAGCCTGGCTGTCACATACCTTATGGCAGAGCCTGACGTGTAGAGGGAGGTCTCTCTTACAGCCTTGGCTCAGGGACCACTGTTGTTGAGACAGTGGCCATAAGAGCACAGCAAGGTATGAGTGCCTGTAGGTTGTCCAGGTGACCAGATAGGCAGCAGGCGGCAGTTGCTTGGCAGCAAGCTGGCAGGTAACTGGTGCTGGAGAATCCAACAGCAACAACAGGTGAGGAACCAGCAGGGACCAGGAACCATGCAGAGCAGGAGAGATGGATAACTGGATGCGTGGTCAAACAAGCCAGGTAAGCAACAGAAGGTCAGATATGGGCATGGATGACAGGCAGAGAATGGTCAGGATACAGGCAGAGGTCAGCAACACTTTGAGCAGGCAGATAAGCAGGAGGCAGAGCAGAAACCAGAGATGAGTCAAGGTCAGGGTAGGTTGCTTTCAAGCGTAGTCAAGACAAGCCGGATCAAGCACAAGTGCAGGAATATAGGAATAGCTGTAGATCAGACAGCACCGGCTAGTACCACTGCTGCAGTTTAAATAGTCCCATTGGCATCAATGTTGGCAGCGGGACCACACATGTATGTACTGCCAAGCGAGCACCCACATGCTGCTCATTTGTGTGTGCATTCAGCCTTGACCTGTACTACGGCTAGTGCCTTCCTGACACCGGCACGCCAGTGCAAGTTGGAGGGGCAGAGCAGAATGCCAGTTACTGACAGTGAAGACAAAGAACTGAGCGGACAGCATTGTTTAAGAAGTCTACTATAAATGGTAATAGCAAAAAGCAGCGCTAGAGTTAATTCATAAAACTCATACACATAAATATAAGGAAACAGTGCTAGTGCAAAAATATCAAAAAGTGCAACAATATGTATAAGGTGCAAAAGTCCTCTTTAAATTGAAGCAGCTATGATGTTTTCAAAACAAAGTCCTCCACCACTGATCACCGCATGCATGTGCACACTTTGGGGGCTCACCAGAAATCAGAAGGTATAACGGCTCATCTTTCCACAACAAGAGGGCTCATCAACTTCTCAAGGGTCACCTCCACAAGGACTCGGTACACAGAGATCAGAAGGTGAATCAGCTCGTCTTTCCCCAGAAAGCAAGGCTCCTCCCAGATCTACTTCATAAGGATCACCACCACAACACAGGTACTCATGGGAGACAAGTAAGGAAAAACCCTCATAGTGTATCTCTTAGTATTCAAACTTTTATTAAACAGCACCAAATGCGCTTACATTAAAACAGTTAAAATCGCATGTTTCCTTGAAACGAACTTCCTACCGCCCGGCTGTACAGCGCTCCTCTCATCCACCTCCTGAGCGTCCCAGCCGTCGGCACAATGCTTCGCCTCAGATCACCATGTGGCCACGTTTGATCGCATTGTTTGATCGCATAATTCTTGGTCTTTGGGGCTGTGGAGGACAGATGCAGCATTGGACCACCTAGGTGTACATTTTTTTTGTTTATTTCTTTAATTCCTGCACTTCTCTTTTAATGCTCTTTAAACTTTGTTGCATTATAGCAGCTCATTTAAAATTAATGGACTACCAATGCACTGTAACATGCATGCATTACTGTGTGTTTCAGTGCATGGCAATGCCACATGTTGTCTTAGTACATGGGGATGCCATTCAAAATTAAAATGAATAGCACCGCAATGCAGCATGTTACACATGTTACTGTATGTTGCAGAAATAAGCATGATAATGCACGTTACGTGGGTCCTTACTGTCATTTAGGCTTAACAGGAAGTGAAAGGATATATTTCAAATGTCTTGGGAACAATTGTTCTTATTGGAAGATTTCTTTTTGGATTTTTTGGATTTTGGCTTCGTCTTTACTTTAAATCAGGTGACATAGGTGATCAGGACAATTAGAGAGAATGCATCTTCTTAACAGGGACACAGGTGGCACCAAACTGACAGCAGAAACATGTCCCGATTTTACTGTGCCTTGTGTCCTACCATCTCTACACGTGCCCTACTCTTTTTCTTCAAAGTATCTCCTAGGAATTATGCCAAACTTTCTTCTGATATAATGAATGAATATTAAATAAAAAAAATGAACATTCACAGAATAAAGTTGAAATCATAAGATTTTGATGCCCTGAGTTAGCTAGGGGGATGCAATAGGTGTTTGTATTGCACACTGCTTCATGCTGTCCCTACTTGTGAGCTACTCTGTTTCTACAAGCTATCATTTTCCAATAATATCTAATGCTGCACAAAAACATTCATTTAAAGTGGTTGTCAACCCGTGACAACCACTTTAACCTACAGGTAAGCCTATAATAAGGCTTACCTGTAGGTTCCCTGCATATCTCCCAAACTTGCACGGTTTAGGAGATATACAGAGTACTTGCATGTGCCAATGTCATCGGGCACATGCGTAGTGAAGAAACGGCCTCCGTGCCATTTCTTCACTGAGATTGTGCCGCCATTGGCGGCTCCCACACATGCGCGCGGGAGTGACATCACGCAGCTCCGGCAAATCACAGAGCCGGAGTCCGGGGCCCCAGAAGGAAGAGGGGCAAAGATGGGCGCGGCCTGGAGTGGGGACATTGCGAGCTTCCAATGCATGTAAGTGTCACATAATAGACTAGTATGCGATGCATACTAGCCTATTATGCTTTTATATTGCGGGGTAATCAGGGTTTACTTCCTCTTTAAAGAGTAGCTACAGAACAGGTATAAATAGCATTTTTTGCTTTACAGGGCTAGATAGATTAATTTTAGAATGTTGAGAGTAGATTTAGAGTTTGTTTTTGGCTGAACTTCTACTTTAACCTTCTCCCACCTGCGCCATAGCCCAATGATGGCTACAGCACGGCTCTAAAATGCCGGGAGGACGTCAATAGACGTCCTCCCATTTGGCTTGTGCTGGGCGCGCTCCCGCGGGCGCGAGCGGCACGTGCACACGCCGCTCGCGCCC
This sequence comes from Glandirana rugosa, assembly GCA_018402905.1. NCBI lineage: Eukaryota > Metazoa > Chordata > Amphibia > Anura > Ranidae > Glandirana > Glandirana rugosa. Next base: position 1,393,273 of record BLSH010109271.1, read on the forward strand.
GCGGGAGCGTGCCCGCGGGTCGGGCGGACCCGATGTCCGCCGGAGACCTGCGATCTCCTTTCAGAGAGGAGGAACGGGGAACCGCCAAAGTAAACACGGCGGTTCCCCGTTCTGTGAATGGGACACAACAGATCTACTGATCCCTGTCACTGGGATCAGTTAGATCTGTTATGTCCCGACCAGCCCCACCCCCCCACAGTTAGAACACACCCAGGGAACACTGTTAACCCCTTCACTGCCCCCTGCTGGTTAACCCCTTCACTGCCAATGACATTTATACAGTAATCAGTGGACATTTAAATTTCTGATCGCTGTATAAATGTCATTGGTCCCAAAAAAGTGTCAAAAATGTCCGACATGTCCGCCCCGATATCGCAGTCCCGATAAAAATCGCAGATCGCCGCCATTACCAGTAAAAAATAAAATAAAAATAAAAACGCCATAAATCAATGTCCATAGTTTGTAAATGCTATAACTTTTGCGCAACCCAATTAATAAACGCTGATTGCGATTTTTTTTTACCAAAAATATGTAGAAGAATATAAATCGGTCAAAACTGATGAATAAATTTGTTTTTTTATTTTTTATTTTTGGATATTTATTATAGCAAAAAGTAAAAATATTATTTTTTTTTCAAAATTGTCGCTCTTTTTTTGTTTATAGCGGCGATCAGAAATGACGCAGAGGGGATCAAATACCACAAAAAGAAAGCTCTATTTGTGGGAAAAAAGGACGCAAATTTTGTTTGGGTACAACGTCGCACGACCGCGCAATTATCATTCAAAGAGCAACAGCGCTGAAAATTGGTTCGGGCAGGAGGGGGGTTTAAGTGCCCAGTAAGGAAGTGGTTAAAGAAGTTGTAAACCTCCATGGGGAAGTTGTACCTCTAGCTAAGCCTACAATAAGGCTTACCTATAGGTACTGTAAATATCTCCTAAACATGTGCTGTTTAGGAGATATTTACCTTGTAGTGCGCCAATGATGTCATCGATGCATGCAATGAGAAGAGACAGCCCTCTGTGCAGTTTCTTCACCAGCGAGTGCCATGACTGGCAGCTCCCTGTGCATGCACGGCAGTGACGTCATGCGACTCCGGCCAGTCACAGAGCCAGAGTCCATAGCCCCAGAAGGAAGAGGGGTGAACATGGATGTAGCCTCCACCGGGGACAGCACGAGCTTCATTTGCAGGTAAGTGGCACATCATGTGCTAGGATGCGATGCACACCAGCACATTATGCTTTTACTTTGCAGGGAACTAAAAAGGCAGTAAAAACCTAATCTTAGTTTATAATATAGAAGAAAAGACCTTCAACTATTCTTCTATATTATAAACTAAGATTAGTCATGTTTGCCACCTGATTATCTGTGTTGATCCATATGTACTTCCACAGAGAATTTAAATTTTCGCCATAAATAAGCTGCCATGTAACTTGGTTAATGACAAAGGGGTGTCATCTTCAACAACGAACACCATCTGTTCTATTTGCCCAAAGCAAGATGATTTCTAAATAAAGTATCTCTTGTGTTGGCAATACATTCGACCGCGCTGCACCACCTGGTTTCAAAAATGTCACTGAGGATAGGCAGTCGAAGACTGCACAGAACTCTGTTGCTGCACAGGAACACAAAAGCACCTTGTCTTCAAGAAGCATGGTTTATTAATTAAAAAGTAATATAAACAGGTATTCACAAGATAAATAAATGGACACGTCTATCTATTTAGCTTGTTATTTTTATACAGCAAGATGACCACTAAATACAGCCCTGGTCATACTCATTAGACAGATGAGTTAACCCATACTTACTTTGAGGTCTTATCGTTGCTTCTCTGCCTTTTGGTCTTTTGGCTAAGATCAAATGTAGTATCTGTTATTATCGGGTTTCAATCACAGAACACTGATTCCCTTAGCCAAGTATTTTGGGAGGGACAGTTAGTGGTTCCTGGTGTAATAAGGTGAGCATGGTAGGAGAGATCCTTTTCCTTCCAGGTAGATTCTGGCCTGATTTATCAGGCTTGTCCCCGGTTGAAAGCAGGACTCTCCCTAAATACTAATGCTTTTCTGGTAGGAATGGGGCTGCATTTGTCTGGACAGGGGATGGGCTAAGAAAAGCCTGTGGTGCTTTTACCCCAGGAGTGGCAATCCACAGGTGCCAGATTCACTTGGGCCAACTCAGTGTTTTTAAGGCCTCATGTAGACTGCTGCTGGTAAACAGAAGTTTAGGAGCAGTTGGGCATTTTTTTCAGTTGCCCCTGAACTCTCCTCTATGTTATCTTATCAGTACATGTACACAGGGTCATTTATAGTCATTTCTAGGCTGGTGAGTTTAGAAGCTCTTTTTGGAACCCAAAATAATACATTCAGAATGAATGTTCAGAGGCATTTGAAACGCCAAATGCCTGTAACAGCTTGTAAACATTGCTAAATGCGGTAACTCACATTAGCAGCATTTCGTTTACAGGCGCTTTCATTTTAAAAAAAAAAAACGCGCCTAGACGTGAGCGCAGCTAAACGTGGGTAAACGCGGCATTCAAACATGGCTAAACGGACGTTTTTAAATGTTGGTTTCTAGCTGTCAAGTTAAATCATTCAGGAGAGGTTGTCAAATGTTCTGTGTACATTAAGCCTAATATGGCACCATTGTGACGGCACCCTTGCACACTTTTTTCATACGCGCCTTTTGGCTGAGACCGGAGGAATTTTTTTATGGACCAGAAGGCCAGTTATTGTCTAGCACTTTGGCACCCCCAAAGCACTTATTTATTTTGCACTTTTTGCAAAGCATGCATGTACTTAACTCATTTACGATTAGTAGGGTGTAGGTTCTTGGACTTGTCCAAAAAGTCTTGGGGGAGGACAGGTGGCCTTATGTTCAGGTTCTGTGCCCCCCCCCCCATGGGGTCTCCATACAGGGAACTTAACCTACTACATGGGTGGAACTTGCCTCAGCAGGTCCGCTAAAGAATGGAGTCTGCCTGGTTTCGGATGAATGGGCCACGGGCACCCCAGTCCTCATCAGAAGTCTTGCACCCTCTCCCCGAGGGATCAGGGCCAGGGTTTTTTTCTCTTTGGAGGAGGACCATGTGTAAACTTTTTTGTGCCCTTCATTTTTTGTGTGCTCACATCTATTGTACTTGGTCTTCGTTTTAAGTGTGTGCAGTGCACCAAAATACTTAGATCTGGAGGTTACAATATTAAACCTGCAAGAACCAATAGCTGCTTGCTGTTTTGGTACAATGGTCTTTAAAAAGCATTTCCGTTAAAACAACCCCCTTATCAAAATGCCAGCTGGTGTACACCATCCCCTTCCACATCACTGGTGCCCCTAAAAACTGACATGGGAATTGGCAGTTTATGTGCAAAGTTTGTGCCCAATGTGGAGAAGCACTGGAAACAATGGCCAGGATTTATATATAACCACTAGCCTAAGACATAAAGGGTAACTTTTCTGCAGTTGCCAGAAACTAGAATGTCAATGTTGCTTTGCACCGAAGTTCAAGGTCCAGGTCCTAATCAGGTTGATTCTTCAATTTTGCATACTATGCAGTTGGCTACTGACCTAGCATCAGTTTTTAAAGAACAGTCAAGTTTAATTTTCACCAGGCCCCAGGAGGTGACCTCTTAGATGATGCGTGACTTATAATACTTGTGTTTGAAACATTCTTGGCAACATTTTGAACAGATGTTAGTAACGAAGGGCTGGCAACCACAAGACATTTGTTTATTGAGCTGTCATTCTGAGTTACGGTCTTATCATCCGAAATGTTTTGTTGCCCCCTACCATTATTATTAAAGTTTTTTCTTTTCTTTTATTATATTACCATTATAAAAATGACTACTGACAAAATATACAATTAAATTATAGGCAGAAATGAATAGATTTCTTCACTGGAACCAAAATTGGATTGTGTGGCAGATATGCATTTAACTGAATATTTGCAAATATTGACCGATACACAGGGCAGACCAAACTGATCGACCCCCATATCCTTCCTTCACAAAATGCATCTGGTAAAAAGATCATCTTTGTTATTCCTTCCAGTGCTCTTGTAGCTATTGCAAATATTTCCCTCATTTCTCATTTACTCATTTGACGTGTGAGAAAACTAATAGGGATTCTGTTTCAATTATTGACAGTAGGCAGGAATTTTTGTCCAATGTCAACCATATAGGAGATTTCCCTATACTGTAGTTTACCTTGCTATAAATATGGAAAATCATATTGTTATTATTAAAAAAAATGGAATAAGTGAGCGCTAATAAAATATTATAATATTCAATATAACAATATTCAACAAGCAGCTAGCTCCCGTAAAGGTGAATATACAACCTTCAGTAAACAATGAAATAACTAAAGAAATGCAGCGCTACATAGTATTTAGTGAGTGTTCATGTATTGAATAAATAACTATAGTCTCATGTGCAATCAGTCCTATTAGGCCGAAAGTCCTTAACCGGTTCCCGACTGCACGCATTATACTTACTGCTGCATTGTGGCGCTGGCGTATATAACCAGCTATGGCGAATCGCAAAAAGTGCTCTGGTCCTACAGTGGGAAATCCTTCCGGGGCTGAAGTGGTTAAGAGGTTTCAAAGATCAATTGTGACAATGTGGTGTGTCAGAACACTCACCAGGGAGAAAATATAAACCAGCATATGATCATAAACTCAAAGATCCAGAGTATTACACAGTGCTCCACTAGATATCAAATCACTATGAGCCTTGTATTAATATCCTGGAGCCTGGTGACATCCTATCCAGAGTTGTAGTCGGCAGGGTAAACTTCATGGGAGAATGGCACTGCGCAAAATAAAGCTCACATGCCGAAGCCTAAATACTGCTCACATTGGGGTTTATTTACTAAAGGCAAATCCCCTTTGCACTTTGCACTACAAGTGCACTTTGAAGTGCACTTGGAAGTGCAGTCGCTGTAGATCCGAGGGGGACATGCAAGGAAAATAAAAAACTGCATTTTTTGCTTGTACATGATTGGATGATAAAATGAGCAGAGCTTCCCTTCATTTCAGATCTTCCCCTCGGATCTACAGCGACTGCACTTCCAAGTGCACTTCAAAGTGCACTTGTAGTCCAAAGTGGATTTGCCTTTAGTAAATCAAACCCATAGTGTCGTTTTAAGTATTCTGATATTATTATTACTATTATATTAATAATATATAGAAGAAAAACCATTGTCTTTCTTAGTTTCAGGCAAACAGCAATACAGCGAGCTTTCCTCATACAATGACCTTGCTTTGCAGAGTTTCAGTAATCTGTACTGATAACTTAAAGAGAACTTATATCAGGGAAAATGATTCCATCCACTAGTGGCACAACCTTCAGGCAACCTCCTCCATTGACTCTTAAAATATACCATTAGCCCATCACTGGTGGCCTTACCACCCAATGGCAAGATTCTGGACGTGGAAAGTAGTAGATCCACCCCTATTGACTAAGAAACCTCATTGATATTTGCATACCAGGGTGACCCAAGATTTAAGGCACCCTGAGGGCTGATAAAGAAAATGCAAAACTAATATGGGCACCTATGCAGTGTCACCTTTCATTGATATACTTTGAAGCAGAACTGAAGTTAAAACATTTTTCCTTCATTTTGGATAGAGTAAAGAAGGGTTATAGGGAGGATTTCCCTTCACTTCCTGCCCCATAGCTAAATCAGGAAGTGAGAGGAAATCACTCCAAAATGAGGGAATCCATGGCTGTCACAAGGATCACCTAAATGAATGTCCTTACTGGAAGATTCCCCCTCTATTCCAGTTCTGGTGCCCTAATGTGGAAGAGATAGCAATAGAAACCTGGAAGGTGTTCTTGTTCAAGAGTTTTTTTTTTTTTTTTGACTGAAGCCATTTATTATCAATCAACCGTGTTTACTCTTTTTATTTTTTTATTTATTTTTTTTTTTTTTTGTATTTCAAAAAACTTTATTGAGTATTCACGATTACAGTAATCGGAGAAGATACAGTATGCAAACACAAGTATTCTTAAGTAAATGTTATAAAGAACTTTAAACATTGCAAAGTACCAGTTGTATGGATAAGGAAAATAATAACGAAAGAATATAATATATTGTTGTTCCGGTAGATTTATGATATACAGAAAGGGATTTTAGATAGTGTCAGGGGTGGGAATATGGGTAAAAAAAAAAAGAGAAAAAGAGCCTAGATTGATTTCCTGCTTTTTAGTGTCTGTTGGGGGGAAGGGAGTGAGACCCAGACCAACCACCCCGGTAGGGAACTAATACTGTGGTCAGAAGGGCCCCTCCTCATCCCCTGCGTTCAGATCCGAGCTCGAGGGGGTGGTGTGAAAGGGCTTTAAGCCGTGGGTTCACTGTGATAGATTTTAGGGAAAGACATATAGTATTTAGATGGCCTTGTTGTTATATAATATAAGAAAGCAATAATAAAAGGAATAGGTATGTTGACCATGAAACGTTACAAATTTCAAGCAATATTGTAAATGAATTCTTATGAACACAAACGTATGACATAGAAGA
>BLSH010109271.1:1409785-1421602 GCA_018402905.1 Glandirana rugosa
TGTGAAGACTAAGCTCTTGGCTTACCGATGATCGGTTTTTTCGAAAACTCCGGACCTCGCTGTTGGATCTTGATGACGTCTTTAGTGTTAAACTCCGATCATACGTGTTTATACCGTTATTCCGCCCATTTGATAATCGGTCTGAGACGTTTCCGGGAATGAAGGGGTGAGTGTAGTGTAGGGAGGCTCTGGGGAGCCCACGGGATACGAGTCTGGGATTGCTGGATTCAGTTTAATACGAAGCAATATTGATCACAACTCGCTTGGGCCTGACATTGCAAGCCCAGGCATGGCTTGAAAGCCCACAGGCACCGTGCCTGGGCCTGGGCCTGTAAAGTTTTTACCCGAACGATTTTTGAAATGTCCGGGTCCGGGTCCGTGCCACGGACACCCGAAAGTTCGGTACGGACCCGAACGTTACAGTCCGGGTTCGCTCAACACTAGTTATAACGAAGCATAATTTGACTTAGGTCGTTAGGGTCTGAGCATAGGGCACCCGAGGGGTCTCGGAGGGATGTGATGTGAGTGGGGAAGTAAGGGCCTTTGCAGAGTCTGGCTAATAGTTTACCCGCCTTATTGCCATATTTGTGCATACTAGCCTCAAATTGTGATTTCTGCAGTAGTTCTAGGTTGTCGCTCCAGGCCTCAAAAGCTTTTTTGGCTAGTAGCCATTCGGTTCTCGAATCAGAAGTGTTAGATTGGGATAAGGATGCTTGGGCGTTTCTAAGCCTTTCACTAGCCCTTTTATAGTTTGAAAGCAGGCTTTTCTTGTATGAGGCTGTGTAGGAGATGATGCGGCCTCTCAGGAAAGCCTTTCTGGCCTCCCAAAAGAGATTGGGATCCTCCGCATGTGCAGCATTATGTGAACTAAATTCTCGCCATTCCTCATTTAAAAAAAACTGAAAGTCCTTGTTGTGTTGTAAATAGGAAGGGAATCTCCATAGATTCTGAGGTTTCGGGCGGTCGGCGAGAAGGAGGGAAATGGAGATGGGAGCATGATCAGAAATTGCTATGGGGTAGATGTCTGCCTCTCTCAAAAGGGGAACGAGAAGGTCCGTGGAGAAAAAGTAATCTATCCGTGTAAGAGTATTATGTGGATGCGAGAAAAACGTGAATTCTTTTTCTGTCGGGTGCAGTAATCTCCAAGTGTCTACGAGATGGAGAGAACGCATAGTATCGGGAAACAGTGTGGCATGGGAGTTGGTGCATATGGGGTGGATACATGTTGAGGAGGATTTGTCCTCCAGAGGGTCCATTATGGCGTTGAAGTCCCCACCCACCACGTGGGGGAGATGGGGGTTTCATAATAGAAACACCGCCATCTCACCAAAGAAAGTCTTGTTGGGACCGTTGGGAGCATAAACATTTGAGATGAGATAGTCTTTATTGGCTAGTCGGAGCTGGGCCGTAATCAGTCTCCCAAAATTATCAGTTTCCACTGCGGTAACTGTACACAGTAGGTTTCTATTAATCAGTATAAGAATGCCCGCTTTACGTCCTGTGGCTTGGGATCCTAGAACCGTTCCCACCCAGAGCTTGCGCATGCGATGGAAGTCTGAAGAGGGGAGGTGGGATTCTTGGAAAAGGGCGATATCGGTTTTAAGCCGTTTCAAGTGGCGGAGGATTTTAATTCTTTTCTGAGGTGACCTAAGGCCTTTCACATTCCATGATACTATTTTTATGAATGTTAACTATGATGAGGGATTTGAGGAGTTGGGGTTAGTCTCCCCGTGATGGGCGAGGAGAAAGTGGGTAGCGATGAGGATGCTCGGGTGGCGTGGATTGGGAACACCCATAATGTGCCTGGGAATAAAGCCGATCGGTGGGATAGTAGAGCCAGGTGGGAATAGAGGGAGGGGGGATGAACGTTAATAAACAATAGAACATAACTAAAAAGCGAACAATCATGGAGCTTCACTTTTTTCCGCATGGGTAAGCTGTGCAACGGCTGCTCCCTGTAGGGCGGCTCGGGTAGGGAAGGAGTAACAAAGGCTCCTGAGGCCCGCTTGAGACATCGTGTCTTGATACCTGCAGCCTGGAGAACAGTGACTTACAGGGAGGGGGCGTCCCGGCCCTGCGGAGGGGGCAAATTTTTGGAGGGGGGGGACCGCCACAGCAGCACCATATGCGGAGAAAGGTGTCACCTTGTTGTACCAGTAGCATTTAGCATTTAGGGAGCTAAACAGCAACAATACAGGTTACAGAAACCCAGAAGAGAAGAGATAGTCCACCTTCTGGAGGGTAGAGAGGAATGCCCTGCGATGGCAGGGCGTGTGTGAACCTGAAGTCGGTGAGCTCTTTCCACTATGGCAGGGGCAGGGAGGCCCAGTGCTTCTGGAATGCGACGAGCGCAGAATTCGTTGAGTTTGTGAGCTTGGAGTGATTCGGGAACTCCCACAACACGTAAATTGTTTCTTCTGGAGCGATTTTCCAGATCTTCCAATTTTTGAGCGATAAGCTGATTTTGTCTTGGGCTTGTTCCGAGTTGTGAAGCTGGTACACCTCATCTTCGATGTTTGATATTCGGGATTCAGCCTCGTTGAGTCTGGTGGAGTGAACCTGAAGCTCTTTCCTCATTAAGGCCATTCCGGCGCTAACAGCCCTCTCCACAGCCGCTTCTATGGTGGGGGATAGTAGGGCTGCCACTGCCTGAGCTATGTCAGAGGTGGTTCCAGGATTATTGGTGGGGGGAGCCCGTATCCATGTCGGAGTTGTCTTGGGCTGCCGCAGAGAGGGATGATGTGGAGGAGGTGTCCCTTGGGAGCGGAGACTGTGATATATTAACTGCTGGTAGGCAGGCTGAAGCCGTGGGCTCGGTATCAGTGGTGGCAGAAGCCGTTGTCCACGGCGTTTGTTTTTCCAGGAAACGTTCCATCTTCCTGTGGGACAAGACAGTGACCCCGTAGGGGCTTAGCAGATCTGGGGATTTGGCCCCAGCTGTCGGGGAAGATGCCTCTTTTCTAAGTGGTCAGCAGAATTTTGGCAATAGTGATTCGTGTCCCCCGGGTTCTGTGTACGTGTGGAGGTCTTCCTCGTAGGGTGCGATTCACCTGTGGGGGTGACAGAGCTGCCTGTGTGGCTGTAGCTGCTGGGAGGTCTGGACTAGGCCTCAGTTTTCAAGAGTAGCAATCCGGGGCCGCAGCAGGTGAATTGCGGATTCTCACTGGAGGTTGAGGAGGTGCTGCAGGGCGTCGGTGACCTGGTGGTCCCAAATTCTAAGGGTGTGCTTGGACCAGGTAAGGGTGTAATGGTGCCGGTGCAGGCCCAAGCCGCGGCCTCGAGTTGCGGCAATGCGGCCCGTAATGGGGCGTGAGCGGGGCACTGAAAGAGCCTGGATGCGATGGGGAGGAGGATGTAGGGCTGGGTGTCCGATCCGGCCACTCTCACGGAGGTTAGATAAGCTGTCTGGGCCGTCCGTGGCTGTGGACGCTCCGCACTAGGCCGAAGCCGCGGCCTCAATTTTCGCCGATGCGGTCGGAGGTTCCGGATCGCGGAGACCCGGGCCAGAACTGGTAGCTAGGATGCCTGGAAGTGCGGAGGGGCACCCCAACGCCAAGAAGGAGGGTATGATGGGCCGATTATGTGCCGATAAATGAGCCGCCCGGCGGGAGCTGCTGAGGGGAGCAGCTAAGGCATACGGCGCCGGAACCGGAAGTGTTTTATTTATTTTTTTAATGTTTTTATTTGGTTTTCAAAAGGATACAATTGTTCACATGTGTGGACGCAGCCACCAATGTCATAATACAGTAACTTGTGGCAGAAGATATAATAACAGCAATTTAACAACAACATAATAAGCTCTACCAGCGGGCAGTGAGTTTATACAACGTAGTCTGTAATAAAGATGGCTATCGTATAGCAAATGAGACACATCACGGAAAGTAAATTAACATCACCAGTTGTATAAGAATCAGATCAGGAGGGGAGACCCAGAGAGACCTGAGGGAGTTGAGGAGTGGAACTCTGGGTTCTGGTGGAGTACCAGGAGACCCAAGGACTCCACATATGCTCAAAGGCTCGAGAGGAATATGTGTTAGAGATCAAGGAGCGTTCATACAGGTAATGTTCCTGGACAGTATCCACAGCTTCTGAGAGGTTAGGGGCTAAGTCTCATTTCCAGTATCTAGTAAGTACCAGCTTGGCTGCTAATAATATATTTGCAATTGTTCCCCGAAAGGGGGAAGGGATCTGTTCAATACCCAAATTTAGCAATGCCAAAGCTGGGTTTGTGGAGACGAAAACTCCTGTAACCTCCAAAATAAGTTGAAAAATCTTTCTCCAGTAGCTGCATATGTTATTACAAGTCCAAAAAATGTGTTTAATGGTGCTAGTGGCCCCACACTGATGCCAGCATGCCGGAGAGCTAGATTCAAAAATCTTTTCTAGTCTGTAGGGGTGAGGTACCGCCTGTGCATTATATTTAAAGCTAGCTCCCAGTGGCTGACACAGTGTTATTTTATATGTATATTTAATAGCTTGGGACCATTATGTGTCTGAGAAGGACAGATCCAGGTCTGTTTCCCATTCCTGCATGGTTAGAGTTTTTTTTTTTTTTTTAGCAAATATTTTATTAGAAGTTTGATGCATACAGGCAAACAGATATTACAGTGAGCATAGAAACATATCAAGAATAGATACCCTGTAGCACTCAGAGTTAGTTTAGATCTTGACAACAACTAATAGGTGAGGGAAAAAGGGAGGGGGGAAGGAAGGGAAAGGTGGGGGGGGGGGGGTCTACCACATTTTGTATGGCTCAGGTCGACACTCCTATGGGTAGATCGTAGCACCATTGCTTTTAACTATGAACGTCTAGTGTAGCAGTGTTCTTGAGGAATCAGCAAGGGTTGTCCTAGAAAAGTTGAGTATGGGACTCAGTCCTTAGTCATTAGGTGTTATATTCTAACAGCAGGCAGTCGCTCATCGGGTCCTGGGCGGTGTGGCACCAGAAGAGGCTTGGTACTGTGGGCTCAGAGGATCGATTGGGGCTGCTAGAGATTCTCTTGTGGAGAGAGGGAGTTCTTTGAGGATGAAAGGTGACCACTTTCGTGAGAAGTAGCTTGAGGCTCTGGAATTGGGGGCAGGGCTGTCCAATTTGTCGAGTTTGAGCAACCTGAAAAGTTCTGCCTTCACCTCCGCGATAGAAGGGGGCGTGTCCATTATCCTTTTTTTAAGATGGCTCTACGAGCAATCATGTAGCAAGATATAATCCATGCTTTGTTTGACTGAAGTATGGTGAGCTGGGAACTGGAGATAATGTGGGAGAGCGTGTCCAGATTGCCAAAGAGAAGTGCATAGATCTGACCATGAGGTTGTAAGTTAGTGATAGAGGCTACGTATTTTTCGACCTTACTCCAAAAATCAGCGATTGGTGGGCTGTTAGAAAAAGACTGTGCTAAGGGTTAATTGCAGATGGTTGTGGATTCCTCTAATTCCTGGATGAGCAGCTCTATTTAAACTTCCTGCTTCCTGTGGAGAGTGCTGTCCGTTCTACAGTGTTTGTGTGTTCCTGCAGCAACCTGTGATCCTGATTGTTTGTTCCTGTGACCCGGCTTGCCTTGACTCTGCTATTGATCTCCGCCTGCACTGACCCCGGCTTCCATGACCACTCTTCTGCCTGCTCCCTTGTACCTCGCTGCCCGCCAGTTAACAAACTCTGCTTGCACCCGACTACTCTTCAGCCTGACCCATCTGTACTGCTCTGCCAGCCCGTTACCGACCCGGCCTGCACCACCACGCTTCAGCTTGCACGAGCACCTCACGGACCAGCACACCACCACCTGTGACCCAGTCCGACCCTCGTGCCTCCCTGCACTCCCGAGCTCCCTGTCCACACTACCAGGGGTTCAGGAATCAGGGTCGTAAGAGAGGTTGCCCACTGCATAAGTCAGACTCCACCACCAGGTACGTGACAGTGACACGCCACGGTCACTGATGGGTGACGGGTGACACGCCACGGTCACTGATGGGTGACAGGTGACACGCCATGGTCAGTGATGGGTGGCACGCCACGGTCACTAATGGGTGACACACCACGGTCACTGATGGGTGACAGGTGACACACCGCGGTCACTGATGGGTGACAGGTGACATGCCACGGTCAGTAATGGGTGACGGGTGAAAGGCCATGGTCACTGATGGGTGACAGGTGACACGCCACAGTCACTGATGGGTGACACGCCACGGTCAGTGATGGGTGACAGGCCACGGTCAGTGATGGGTGACTGGTGGGTGACAGGTGCATTGGGGGGGCAGGGGTGAAGTGACAGAGTGTGTTGGTGTTTTACAGATTTGTAACTCACTGATCCTAGCTCTTCTCTCCTCACACTGGAAACTGTGTGAGGAGAGAAGAGCTGGTAACAGTGAGTTACCGCTCTGTTTACATTACATGTGATCGGCTGTGAGTAGATCACAGCCGATCACAAGGTAGCAGCTGCCGGCCAGTGGCTGATACAAGTGTCGGTGACAAGCAGCGTTCCCTGGGAACACACCGACATGAACACGCAGCGCGCTCCCAATCACGCAAATGCGCCTTGCGAATGGGGGAAGTACCATTTGTGATCAGCCGTGACTTCATCACGGCTGATCACATGGTAAACAGCCATGACCGGTGTGTCCCACCGACAGAGCCGGGATGCGTGCGCCCGATCGTGCACACTCCGACTTAAAGGGCCGATGTCATATGCCGTCCGCCCGGAACGAGAGCCGTACCGCTCCGCCATCATATGGCTGTGGGCGGATGGCAAGTGGTTAATAAAGGACTTGCCAAAAACTGTCTCTTTGTCTTTATTTATTTTTGACACTTTTTTGGTGAATGAATAGGGGTACAGTATACCCCATATTTATTCATATGGGGTGGGAGCTGGGATCTGGGGGGCCCTTGTAAAATGGAGCTTCCAGATTCTGATAAGCCCCCTGCCTGCAGATCCCCACAACCACCGCCCAGAGTTGTGGGGAAGAGACCCTTGTCCCTATCAACATGGGGACAAGGTGCTTTAGAGGGGAGCCCCCTTACCCCAAAGCACAGCTCAATGTTGAGGGCATGGGGCCTGGTATGGTTCAAAGGGGGGTGCTTGTTTGTCCCCCCCTTTCCTAACCTGCTGAGCTGTATGCTCGGATAAGGGTCTGGTATAGATTTTGGGGGGACCCCATACCATTTTTAAAAATACATTTGGTAATGGGTTCGCTTTAAAATCCATGGGGGGGGGGGCATGCTGTTTATTTTTTATTACATTTTTAATGTTGGCATTGTTTGTTTATATTCTGTGGCAGCAGGGAATCCTGGTCATGGTTGTTAAGGACACATGGACCTTAAAGTGGTTGTAAAGCCGAAAGGTTTTTAGCTTAATGCATTTTATGTATTAAGATAAAAACCCTTCTGGGTGCAGCAGCCCCCCTAATACTTACCTGAGCCCATCTAGATCCAGTGATGTTGCAGGAGAGTGTCTGGGACTCTCCTCCTCATTGGCTGAAATGGCTGCGTGGCGCCATTGGCTCCCGCTGCTGTCAATCAAAGTTAGTAAGCCAATGAGGAGAGAGAGGGGGTGGGGCAGAACAATGGCTCTATGTCTGAATGGACACACAGAGCAGCGGCTCATCTCAGGTGCCCACATAGCAAGCAGCTGAATCGGGGCTGCTCTGTGCAAAACCACTGCACAGAGCAGGTAAGTATATTTGTATTTTTAAAGAAAAAAAAACAGAGACTTTTTTTCTTTCACTTTAACATCCAGCTATTATCAAATGAATTCAAATCATTTGTTTCATTCAGATGCTTCAAAGCACGACCAAGTATCATTTTGTGGTGCTAAATTTTTTTTTTTGGAATTTGTTAATGATAACAAGAAAAGCAGTAAAATAGATCCCCTGCATCCAGCAATAATAGCCCTCCCCAGCAACAATAAATTCCCCTAGCTACACTGGACCCCCCAGCAACAATAAATTCCCCCAGCAACACTAGAACCCCTGCAACAAAACACCCCCAGCAACAACAGATCCACCACAGGAACAATAGCCCCCACCAGCAACAGTAGATCTCCCAGCAGGCAGTAACAATAGACCCCTCCTTTATCAGTAGATCCCTCCTAGCAACATAAGACCCCCAAGCAACAACAGACTCCTCCAGCCAAGCAGCAATATATCCTCAAGCAGCTAGGGGCCAATGAACCCTCCAGCACACCTCCGCACCCTTTGTCATTATATACATTCAGTGCTGGAGGTGTCACAGCGTTGTCTCCTTTTCCAACTGAAAAAAATTCCTTCTACTTAGGATATATAAGTGTTCACCATTATTTCCTATTTATCTGTACATTGAAGTGACGTGTGCTTGTGCACTGTTTAAAGTTATTTTATCTAATCATCAAGTGTGTGGGTTTAATAAAAACAAAATCCCCTAAGACAATGTGCCATGCGTCAGTGGTCAACCAGCAAAATGACAGCTCTCAGCAGCTTTGTTATGTTTGCGAACAAACACACCGGGATTTCCTCTATTCTATAGCAGACCTTCATCCGAGATGAGGATTGAGCATTAAAGCAGAGTTCCACTCCTCACCATGCAGCACTAATGTGCATCCTTAAAATGAATTGCCAATTTTTTTTTTTTTTTTCTGTGCACTTACCTGATTTATGTCTAAATCTAATTGCACTTCCTCCTTTAGGGGCCGCGGCGCTGTACGTCATTTCTGGCTTTGCATTGACTCCTGGGAGATCTTGGTCAGCTTGACATGGTACTGCTTCGGTAATATTTAACATTGGCATCTATGGACAATCTTGGTCAGCTTGACATTTTACTGCTCCAGTGCCATGTCAAGCTGACCAAGATTTTCCATAGAAGCCAATGTTAAATGTTACTGGAGCCATTCCATGTCAAGCTGGCCAAGATTGCAGCGTACTGCACATGCACGAGATCAGCAGGTGCATGCTGGGTAGCCAGCATGCACATAATCCAGGAACAAGGCTTCAGATGCCCACACTGGAGATGGCCATGCTGTGCAGGAACTTCACAAAGTAAGAAAACAATGCTGCACAAATAGAAAACTGGACATAGTTTACAGCATACCTTTGTTACATTGCACAAGGCATGAGTATTCTAGGGGTATTTTTATCTTAAAAGTCATATTTCGGCCAGGACTCCACTTTGAAGTTAACTGAGGAGCCCTAAAAAAATGAGCATGGGACCACCCCTCTTTTATACCAGACCCATCAGGTCTGGTTTAAATTTTAAGAGACCCACCATAAAAAACTCAGGTCTCCCTAAATCCCCTGAATTCTATATCATAGACCATGGATATTGGAGTAGAGTGCATGTGCGTTGGAGGGGAGATTTTAATGATGTATAATGTAGGGAGCTGTGTGCTGGGAGGGCTGGCACACAGAGGGATGGAAACAGGAGAGACCAAAGTTGGCATTTGGTGGTGGAGGAACTGGGCAGGTTTCTCAGATTCTAAAATGCCCCACAAAGCATGTTACATATTACAGCAGCAGTATCTTATCCTCCATCTTGATCCACTTAGCAATATAAAAAAAATGCTCAACTCCTAAATCCATCTCATTGAATGCCTAAAAAAGTCTGTTTAAAGCAGAGTTCCACCCATGTAAAAGTCAGCAGCTACAAAAAGTGTAGCTGCTGACTTTTAACAATCGGCCATTCACCTGTCCCTGGCTCCAGCGATGCGATCACCCTAGGGCGCACTCTTCTCCCTCTCTCCTCGGCGGCGCCGGCATCATGAGTGTGGGCACCCGGCTATGGCTTCAAAGCCGGGCGCGCACTGCGCATGCGCGAGTCGCGCTGCGCCTTGTGACTGGCCAGTGTATCTTCTGGGACCTGTGCCGTGTCCCAGAAGATCGCTGAGAGGGAGGGGAGAAGGTGGACTTCCTTCCCTGAGCAGCGGCGCCAGGTGAGGAAGTGGTCCTGGGACCCTGTGAAAACAGGGTCCCTGGTCACCCCCCCAAAAAAAGACATGCCAATTGTGGCATGTCGGGGGGGGGTCACCGTCCATTAAAGGGGAAGTTCCAATTTAACTCTTGGAAAAATAGAAGGTAGAAGATACATGAGAGTAGAGCATTCTGTGCCTTATGAACTGGGATGTGTTAGAGGGCCTGCTGTATTCCAGCCAAGAGGTCTTCAACTGTCACATGCCCAGAGTACCAATTTATCTAAAACCAACCCTGATGATTTTATTGTGATTGCATTACATCTGCAAACTTAGATTAGACTTAGAAAAAAGTAATTAAAGGGTATGTAGATATTTGCAAATTTTGGCCTCCTCTTCCAATCTGCTCATGTAAATAACGCAATAAAGCTAACTTTGGTAGCAAGGGATTATTCTCAGTCTTTCCTGTTTAGTAATTAATGAGCACTTCCTAAATCTCACTGCTACAGTGGCATAATTTCCAGATTAGCATTGTTAACCAGAGAACAAATGGGTCCCATAGTGCCGTATTTCTGAAGCTTTTGTACACTCTGCTTTGCTGACAGCCAAGGGACATATTTAGAGTAGTCAAATAAAGCTGCCCTGGAGAGGCTTGTGTAGTTTCTGCTCAATAACCTACCACAACACTTCATTTTATATCACTGTCTAAGATTTCTTTGTTGGCTTGCAATACGTGGTTCAACATAGCCAGCGATGCCAGGAATTTGAGCATTTCATGAGACAGTCAACAAACATTTTTTGTCATTGATAGGCTATTATATAATTTCTTATGGGGAAGACGGTATGAAGATGGCATTACATGTTTGATATATTCTTTCATTGGTTGAATTTAGAAGAACTGCATAATGGATCCTGGCACCCAGAGGCATAATTAGAACCTTCAGGGCCTCAGTGCAAGAAATTATGAAGTCCCCCCTGACCCCTGGCCAGGGCCTTTCCCTCTTCCCACTGATCCTGGGGCTCTTTACTCCTATCGCGGGTCCCTTTATTACAGTCCCTCCGAATAAAGGAATAGTTGTGTACTGAGCCTCCCATGCATTCAGAAATGGAAGTATAGTAAACATTGTTCACTATGCTTCAGTTACGAGTGAACCAATTGGTACCAATCAATGACAAATGTACCGACCTGTTCCGATCTCTCCATCATAGCACATCTTCTACAGCAGCTGGCAGGAGAGAGAAGGGGGGAAGACAGCAGCCCTGTGTGGGGGGGCAGGGAAGCACACAAGGGCCCTGGGAACAGCAAAAGACAAACTGGATAGGAGGGGCGGCGGGGGCAGCATATAGAGGAACCAATATAGAGCAGCATATAGAGGAATTAATCTCCTCCATTAGGAGGAAAATGGAGGAGATTGGTTCCTCGAAATGCTGCCCCAGCCATCCCTCCTATCCAGGTGTACAAGGGAGGCACACAGGGGGCCCAGTTGCAATTGCAACCCCTGTAGTTACGCCCCTGCTGGTATCACAGAAGTCACTTAACCACAACAGTACCTGGCACGAAAACCCCCTTCCTGTCCAGGCCATTTTTCAGCTTTCAGCGCTATCACACTTTGAATGACAATTACTCAGTCATACTACACTGTACCCATATGAAATTTGCGTCCTTTTTTTCACACAAATAGAGCTTTCTTTTGGTGGTATTTAATCACTAGGAGGGGGTTTATTTTTTGTGCTATAAATAAAAAAAGATTGAAATTTTTTTGAAAAAATGCCTTTTTCTTTGTTTCGGTCATAAAATTTTGCAAATTAGTAATTTTTCTTTGTAAATTTTGGCCAAAATTTGTACTGCTACCTATCTTTGGTAAAAATAACCCAAATAAGTGTATATTATTTGGTCCTTGTGAAAGTTATAGAGTCTACAAGCTATGGTGCCAATCATTGAAAATTGATC
>BLSH010109271.1:1424153-1434168 GCA_018402905.1 Glandirana rugosa
ACCCCCCCCCTCGACTACGGATTTGTTAAAAATGGAATTACGTTCTTTACGTCATTACGTGGAATCGATGTAAACTCGGGAGATCGTCTTGAGACACACGAGAATTCTTTAGTCTCCTGATAACTAAGTAACGACCCTCTCAAGTGGACTTCCGTCCTCATCCTCTGTCAATATGTCCAACCCTATCCCTCAAAGTCTCCTACCATCTCAGAGACCTCTCCAAAACTTGTATTCGTACCCTCTTCAACCTAAGTGAACTTGGCGGAGTCCTGGCGGGTGGCAGTCACCCCTGTCGGTGAAGCGGCGTGTCCTGGGGACACGCCGACACCGACAGAGCCGGGATGCGCGCGCCCGATCGCACGGAATCCCGGCTTAAAGGGAGGACGTCATATGACGTCCACCCGCTGGGAGAGCAGGACCGCTCCGCCGTCATTTGACGGTGGGCGGTCCTGAGGCGGTTCAAGTGAATCCAACTTCTCCCATGCTTATGTTCAAAACCTCTCCAGAGACTCTACCATCCTCTGAAACTCCCTATCCCAACCTGTATAACTGTCTCCTACTCCTGCCTTCAGGTGAACTCTCCCAGCAATGAATCAATAGTCCTCTGATTTCTTAAGAGCACACAGAGTTCTGCTAGAGGGCTCAAATGTAGCTAAGGTGCATTACTGCATTTCTTGCATTAAGGTAAAAATTGTTTAGGCATCAGCTCCCCCCCCCATCCCTTTTACTTACATGAGCCCTTCTCATGAGCTCTTTTCTCTCCTCACTTCCAGGGCTTGCTGGCTTTCCTTGGGCACCATTTGCTCCCAGTGCTGTCAGTCAAAGCCAGAGTCCCTCTGTCAATAAACACAGCAGCAGGGATTGGGAGCAAGGATGCACGAGTGCCCCCATGGGAAGCGGCTTCCCATGGGGACACTGGACAAAGAGGAGGGGCCAGGAGCACCAAAGGAGGACCCAAGAAGAGAAGTTCCGTGGCTGCTCTGTGCAATGGAGGTAAGTATACACATGTCTGTTATTATTATTTAGTTTTAATCTACCTTTACAATCGCTTTAAGCTAGCTTCACACTAATAGAATTTCATTAGAAATGTTTAGTTTTAAGGACTTGTTCAATTTTCTAATTATTATTGGGATAAAATTGACATTTGTTTTCAAATGCAACTGCAACTTTTAACTGTCTATACCAGACAGTTAAAGTATATGTGAACCCTCACCTTGTAAAACAACCCATGCAGTTTACAATACATACATGACAAGCAAATAATATCTTTATACATATAAAAAACATTATAAATACATTGCTTCCTAAAGATCATATACTCTCTGTTCTCAACTGCATAAGGATCTTAGAAAATGTGGGGAGGAGACACAGCATCACACTGGTCTTCCCAGAGAATGGCTGAGCAGGGCTGGTGGTGTCTGAATATTGGAGGAGAGCAAGCTGAGTTCTAGAGAACTGACCATGCTGTGCTCTCATGCCTAAAGCAGTCAGTTTGAAATAGGAAAGCAGAGGGACTGGCAGGATCACCAGTGATTTCACACAAAGGTAGCAATGCAAACAGAACAGGAAACTTTTTCAAGGACTTTGTACAGCAGACACATATCAGGAATATAAAATTCTGGGTTGACATATTCTTTAATGGTGTTTTTCTTCGGGAAATTACATTTATTTTAATTTCAAAGGTTCAAAGCAAATGAAATGTTAAAGTACTTTGAGGGACATTCTTCAAGTCCTGAGAATTTTTGCATAAATGTTCGTACTAATATTCACACGCGTTCATTTGAAAATCTACAAGAGCATGCCAGCTTTAAGGCTTCGATAGATTAGTGGAAAACCTCAATCAAGGCAATCGATCCAACTGTAACTTTCCAGAGTGTTTTGGGACCCTCACAAGTGATTGTAGGCTTGCTATAAACAAGATGTTACCTGATTTATAGCAAGCCTACAATCACTTGGGAGAGTCCCAAAAGACTCAGCGTTGTAAGAGAGTTTAAACTTTTTTTCGGAAGCAGGTAAGAAATGGCAGCCTTGGCATTGCTTGGGAAAGGTTGTCTTTAAGGAATGCAAATAATAATGTATAGTATTCCCTGTACCTGAAAGCATTGTTTTGATATAATCTATTATCATTGCACATGTGATCTGTATAGGACACCTCCGCATACAATCAAGTTCAAGATTTAATCACGGTTTTTCATGCCTTTCAGAAAAGCTTTACAAATGTATGTCAGAAGCAAATACCAAATGTGTGTACACTGACCCTTGTGCATGATCCAATTTACCTGGCTCAGGAAACATGAATTGAAAACTGCCCAGGGCCCCAGGAACTATGAAAGTGTATATAAACCCAATAAAAAAAAAGTACAACAACAGCTTTCGGCTTAGCAGGGGGCTGCGTTCGTGTTCTTTTTTTAAGTTGTTTTTTTAACTTCATTTCCACAAGATCCTGCCAGTAGCACACTTCATGTTCTAAGGCAATGTTCTCCAAGCTGCCACCCTTTGCTTGCTTTTATCTGGCCCTTGGGGCATTATTCCCCCCATTGTCAGCTAAAGTGGGGCATAGTTCCTGCTATTGACACCAACAATGGGGCACTAGTCCTCTCACTGACACCAACTATGGCACACTATTCCTCCAACTGATACCAATGATGGGGTACTATTACTCCAAGTTATACCAATGGTGGGGTAATATTACTTCCACTGACACCAATAATGGGGCACTATTCCTCACATTGATACCAATGACGGTTCACTATTCCTCCTACTGACACCAATGATGGAGCATTATTCCTCCCACTGACACCAATGATGGGTTACTATTCCTCCCACTGACACCAATGATGAGACTCTAGTTCTCACGCTGACACCAATGATGGGGTACTATTCCTCCCACTGGGACCAATGATAGGGTACTATTTTTCCCACTGACACCAATGATGGGACTTTAGTCCTTCTGCTGACACCAATGATGATGTACTAGTCCTCCCACTGAGACCAATGATGGGGTACTATTCCTCACACTGACACTAATGGTGGGGTACTATTCCTCCCACTGACACCAATGATGGGGCATTATTCCTCCCACTGACACCAATGATGGGGCACTATTCCTCCCACTGACACCAATGATGGGGTACTGTTCCGCACACTGACACCAATGATGGGATACTGTTCCTCACACTGACACCAATGATGGGACATTATTCCTGCCACTGACACCAATGATGGGACACTATTCCTCCCACTGACACCAATGATGGGGTACTGTTCCTCACACTGACACCAATGATGGGGCATTATTCCTCCCACTGACACCAATGATGGGACTCTAGTCCTCCCACTGAGACCAATGATGGGGTACTATTCCTCCCGCTGACACCAATGATGGGGCGTTATTCCTCCCACTGACACCAATGATGGGGCACTATTCCTCCCACTCACACCAACAATGGGAAATTATTCCTCCCACTGATACCAATGATGAGGTAGTATTCCTTCCATTGATATTACTGATGGGACACTATTAGACCCCCTAATACCTATGATAGTGCATTGTTTAATGCCACTGACGCCAGGACATTTTCTTCTCCCACTGCCCACAGTCTGGCCCCCTAAAATTTGAAGGACAGTAAACTGGCTCTTAGTTTAGAAAGTTTGGAGACCCCTGTTCTAGGGTAGTGAAGCTCCCATACCTTTCTATATATATATATAGAGGAGCAGCATTGGCACCTTAGGAGAGGACTAGTGATTCCCTTCTCCTTTTCTCTTCACCATAACATAGGGAAGATTTGTTTTGTAGTCCACAAAGAGAATTGAGAAGTGAGAAGAGAATAAGAAAGGCAGATAATCAGCTCACAAAATTTATGGCAAAATCAACAGGTATATTTTACACTTATCAAACACAAGTTACAAAGCGTGGTGTCATTTATTGTCCTATATGTTCCCATTCTGGCATCAGAACTGTTTGTGACCTGAAAGGGATGTGTGTGCCGCTCTGGCTTGGCAAAGATCCCCAAGACTAAGCTCTGGCGGGTGGAGTGAAACGCGTTGGTGCGTGTCCTGGTCGGAGTCCAGGCTGAGGTTGCCACTCTATTCACTTCTCTAAGACATCTTGGATGTGCGAGGGGCTAACCCTTTCTTCTTTGCATCAGAACTGTTTGTGTTTAAGAACAAGCACTCATCATGAAGAAACGACATATTCCACAATCCCTGGGTCTCTTAACCTAGCACTGGCACAGGTGAGAGCTGAATAGTAATTAAATCTGACTCAGACACAGACAGGCAGAGCAAATAACAAGAGATAAGCACTCCCACATTTGTAATGCAACCCTGAGGCAATGGCCAGGCATGGATTTGCCAGATACAAGAAGTTGCCTTTTTCTTTAGTAAATAGGGACAAGCTAGGTAAATGAATACATGGACATAGGAGAATAAATCAGCCATGACAGTACAAATTGCAACCAAATTGATGTCAGTTCATCATTACAAGGTAAGGCAAAAAATGCAGAGGATATAATTACACTAATATCTATAAAAACATTTGAAATTGTACAATTTGTACAATACCTTTAATCTACCTTACATAACGTAATAAAAAGCAGGTGAGACTGTTTCTTCTGCCCCCATGTCATATTTTCTTTCTTCTAACTTTTTCTAGATCCATGAATGTTCTAGTCCCTTGCTTACAAGCCAGTGCATTTCACTGGTATTAAAAAAAGAAATTCCTCTTCAGAATAGATCTTGGTTTAAGATTCATTTAATTTCAGAATAAAAATGAATTAGATTTAATCAGTAATAACTATACTTTCATAAATATGATTACATAACTGATATTATAAATCCAATGTATGATTATTGCTTGAAAAAGAAATAATAGTAAATTGACTTAAAAGTAAATAAATTACATGATGTTCGAAAAGCATATTGAGCATACAATGTAATTTCATTATTAATCAATAAGCATTAATCTGTCAAGAAAAAAGGGAATATACATTGCTATGTTCAGGTAAACCTAGAAAATGTGTTATCATTTACAACAAAATGTCACATTTAATTCAGGAAATGATCCACCTAAGATTGTTCTAAAGAATCATAAGGGGAAAATGCAGTTTTTGTGAGGAGGGGTGAAAATGAACGTACAAGATACAAAGAGCCCTCTTCATCTAAGCTCAGCAAAAAAAATGGCGTATTTTATGTTTCAAATGATGGTAACAATTATTTCAAGTTGATACAAGGAACTCTACAGAAGACATGAAGTACTCAGTAATAGACTGGGATGCTCAGTAGAAGACCTGTGGTATTCAGTAATAAACCAGGGTTATTCAGTAAAAGCTCAAGGAAACTTAGTAAAAAATCTGGGACACTCAGTTAGACACAAAGTACTTAGTGAAAGACCTTGTGTACTCTGTAGAAGACCTGGGGAACTCGATTTTTAAAAATCCAAAGTATTCAAAAATGCTGATGTTGGCGTTTTGAATACTTTGAAGTGCAAAGGAAGGGTTTGGGGTATTTTGCCCCCCCCCCCCATTTTGGAGAGTACCTGTCACTGCCTATTACTGTCACAAGGGATGTTAACATCCCTTGTGACAGCAATAAAAGTGATCCGATTTTTTTTTAAAGGAACAGTGTAAAAATAATTAAAAATAAATAAATAAATAATAATAATAAAAAAAAAATGAAAGCCTCCCGTGCTCACACACCAAAGAAAACATGTATGTAAGCCGCACCTGCAAATGTAAACAAATCACATATGTGAGGCATCGCCGCAATCATTATAGCGAGAGCAATAATTCAAGCAAAAGACCTCCTTTATAACTCTAAACTGGTAATCGTTAAAACATTTTTAATATGTCACCTATGGAGATTTTTAAGTTCTGTAGTTTGTCGCCATTCCACGAGTGCGTGAAATTTTAAAACGTGACATGTTAGGTATCTTTTTACTTGGCGTAACATCATCTTCACAATATACAAAAAACTGGGCTAATTTTACTGTTTAGTTTTTTGTTTTTTGTTTTTTGTCCCAGGGATTTTATTACTGTTTAGTTTTTTTAATTCAGTGAAGTGTATTTGTTCCCAAAAATATTGCTCTTGAAAGACTGCTGCGCAAATATCGTGTGGCATAAAATATTGCAACAATGGCCATTTTATTCTCTAGGGTCTCTGCTAAAAAATGATGTATAATGTTTGGGGGTTCAAAGTCATTTTCTATCAATAAAGAATGATTTTAACTTGTAAACAACAAGTGTCAGATATAGGCCTGGTCTTCAGTTGGTTACAAAAATAAAATCTCCAGCTTTAGGCTTTAATTCTTGTATGTAAATGAATTTGTTTACATTCCCCTGTATTTACTATCTAAGCTTAGAGTTCTCCATTAGGCAACTTGTAGGCCTCTTTTTCCAACAATGAATAATTTCACATCACAATGAAACTCAGACAAGTTGTCATCGGCCTTTAATCCATGTTTCCATGCCACAGCGCTCTGATTGGCAGCATGACAATGTCAATTAATTAATTTAATGAGCAGTGCTGTATAAATAGAGCTATTTTGACATTTTGTACAAAAGCCACAGTAAGATGATAATGCTGGAGTTTGGAAGTATCCATGGATCTCACACCTGCATTCTTTAATGGGTTTCTTCACCCTTAATTATTGAGACACTCATAATTATAACTATTATACAAATTATTCTTACCTACCCTATAATTCCTGCTTTCATCTAGAAGCACATTGTAAAGAAGCAGGTGGGTCCAAAATGTCCCCACAGAAATCCAAATATACATACTTGTCAAAAACTTGCGAGTTATTGATAGCTACCATGCAATGGTAATATTACTCATATAATCATCATTGTCAGTCCACCTAGAACCGATGTTGATGTCTTGGGTTGATGCTGGAAAAATAAATCTTCTGACAATGCCTTTTGTCTCCCAGGGACTCTTTTGGTAAGATTGGAGAGTTATAAATAAAGACAGGAAGATCTCATTTTTGAAATATATTAGACATATAAGAAGCCTCGTACAGACGTGCAGATTGTTGGATAACCCAACGTCCAACTTTTGTCCAAATTGGCTGTTGGCGGTTGTGTCCAGTGTACTGACGGTAGTCAAGTAATCGGCCAACAAAGCCGAACGTAGTGACGAGCGTCTAAAGAGGAAGTTCAGGTGAATGTGATTTGTGAATTATGAACAACAGGTTTACACGACCGAACACTTCCTGGGTTCCGAGCATGCGTGTTTGCCCTTCCAACTTTTTGTTGGCCAACTTCTGTACACACGAGCCAACAATTGGCCAACGCCTTGTTGGTCAACAAAAGTTTTCTAGTCTTGTCAGCCAACTTCTGTTGGCCAAAAATTGGAAATTGGCTGTTGGATCGTGCGTACTAAAGCCTGGTACACACAGTGTGACGGTCGTACGACCGAACGGGCCAAATCGTATGTTGGCTGTTGTATCTCGCGTACTGTCACACCCCAAGCGATCGTAGGACCAAGCCGAACGTAGTGACGTGTTACGAGCGTATAAAGAGGAAGTTCAGGTGAATGTGATTTGTGAATTAGTACCATAGGTTTACACGAATGGACACTTACGAGCATTCCTGATTTCTGAGCATGCGTGTTTTGCACAGTACAACTTGTTGGACCGACCTCTCTGTACACACAATACAAAGATTGCAGGACTGCTTGTTGTACAACCAAAGTTTTCTAGTCTGCTTATCCAACTTCTGTTGTGTGACCGTCGCACGTCGGCTGTTCTAATTGCGCGTACTAACGGTCGGATGATATGTAAATGGTCGTACAACTGCTTGTTGTACGACCATTTTCATACGACCGTCGCACCGTGAGTACGGGCCTTAACGGTCAGATTATCGGCCAACAGGCTGTTGGACAACCGTTGTTGGCCAATTGTTGTACCGTGTGTATGGGCCTTACCCAGCCTAGCAGATACCACAGATAACTAAAATATCACTTTTGGATGGATTGACCCTTTTGTTTTGGTTGAATTTTTATTTTTCTTACAGAAAAGTTTTTTTTAAACAATTTTGATGCTATTTTTACATTTTTAAGTGTCATTCAGATTTTCCCGTGATCATACATCATGTATCTCAAGTAGGGATGAGCCAATGTTTTAGTCCTGGACTAAACTTAGGCTGTTCAGGCTCTTGGAGGAACACCCAAGCCTTTGCACGTTCAGCCATCTGTTTGGTGAGAGAATCCCATATTGAAGGTGTATTTCTACTGCTTCTATATATGGCAGCTTCACTGGTTCCTAAGGAAGCATCGGGTGCTTGCACCTGCCATGTCCCTAGGAACCATTGATGGCACGTTGCCTTACATGGCCGGGATTCCGCAGCCATATTACTAAAGGGGCAGGGATAGCAGTGACATTACTGCCCATATTTGCCCATATTTGGACAATATTGTCACCACTCTCCCCGCCCCTTCCCTTATATAGGGGAGCTGACATTCGGCTAGTGGTACCACCAGTAACAGTCTTGTCCAAAGGGTCATCAGCAGGTGATAGACATTTTGATCGACAATGGATTTACAATGAGAGATTTTTTTTGATATTTTCATATTTTTTAATAAATGACTTGTTAAACATTTGGGTGCCTTTGTTTGTAGGTTACATCTATTTTTGTGAATGAGTTGGGGTACTAAGTACTCTTACACATAGGTAGGGGTGGTACCTGGGGATCCCCTGCCTGCAGACCTGCACAACCACTGGCCAGGGTCCTTGTCCTCATAAATATGAGTTGAGAGCATGTGGCCTTGCATGGTTCAAATGTGTGTGTGTGGGGGGGGGGGGGGTGCATGCTACTCCCATACACTTTCCTGGTCAACCAGGCTGCATTCTCAAATTAAAGTGGTTGTTAACCATTACATATACTCAGTGAAGTGACTGGCCTCAGGAGATACACAGAGATTAAACAAACCCTCCTACACAAGTTGTACCTGTTTATCTGCAGTGTTCTGTTCTCTACATTTATTCAAAGTCCAGAATTTATAAAGCATGTCTGAGCTGTCAAAAAATGTGGGGGGGGGCTGAAATTACAAACTAGACATGTGCATGATGAAAAAATTTTGTTTTGTTTCGATTAGTTAATCTAGTTATTTTATTTTGTTAAATTTGGTTGATTTGTTCAATTTGTATCCGGGATTCATATTCAGAGTTTGTATTCTGAATTTTTCGAATTTTCTTCGAATTTACAGGTGAAACATTAAAATCGATAAATTCAGAATCAGTCGAAAGGAAAATGTTATATTTTTTCTGATTCGAATGTGGCAAAGTGAACAAACGAAAGAAAAATCTTCATCAAATGAGTACAATGACTCTTTAAATCACCTTTGGCTTAACAAAAACAGCATTATTTCGAAATGGTACTCTAATAACACACAAGGTCTTTGATTTCAGAAATATGTTTACAGCTTGAATTCAAACGGAATGCAATGTAAAATTCTATTCGAATTTCAATTTGAATTTCCAAAAATGCGGACAAATTTAGTTTCATTATTCGAGGCATTCAGTAAGCTTTGTTTAAACTGTAATTTGAATATTTGGATATATCTCATTTTCCAAATAATGAAAAATTCATCCAAATATTATTTTGGAATGAAACGAACCGCACATGTCTATTATAAACTGCAGAGCTCAGCTTTTACATAGCACACAGGAACAAAGCTGGAGCCGTCAACTACAGGCTGTGTGCTGGTGCTCCCTCTCCAGCAACTGTTTTACCTTGGTGTCTGGAAAACTTGTCAGAAGTGACTCATGCAGGTAGCAGAGGAACAAAGCAGCAGAGAGAAATGATACTTGGTGCTATGGTTTGAGACACACTATAGATAGATCTTTGTTCACATTTCATGTCTGAGGTTTACAGACACTTTAAGGATCTGGTATGGGGTTCTAGGGGGATCTCACAGTTTTTTTCTTTTTTTTTGCTTGAGTTGTTCCCTTAAAAGCCATACTCAAAAGGTCTGCTATGAATTTTTTTTTTTTTTTTTTGGGGGGGGGGGGGGGGTG
>BLSH010109271.1:1434178-1454953 GCA_018402905.1 Glandirana rugosa
GGGGGTGGCACTGATGTTCAGTGCCCTGATTACCTGCACAAGTCTCTCCTGGCAGGAGGTGTTGCTGATCAGCTCTCTGTCAGTGTGAGGGGAGGTGAGCCAATAAATGGAACTTCCTTGTTTGCATGTGATCAGCTGTAATTGGACACAGCTGATCACATGGGTAAAAAGCCACGTTATTGGTTCTTTAATGAGATCGGGGTCGCGCAGGCAAGTGACAGTGCTGGCACTGGGGCACCATCACAAGATGTTGCTCCAGAATGAGAGGGGACACTGGAGGTAGTTACAGAAAAAAAAAAAAAACAGCACACAAACTCCTCCAAAAGATACACAAAATACCCGGTAGGGTTCAGTGTGCTTTTTGCTTTTTTTTTTTTACCACTTGCCGATGAGTGGCTCGTCATATGACAGCGGCTGCGATAACCAGTGCTGTGAGCGCTTGCACACTCACTGTGTCCGGGGGGCCAGGGAGCGGGTAGGGCAGACTCGATCGGCGCTGGCTACCCGTGATGCCCCCCAGTGAAAGAACGGAGGTCCGTGTAAGTAAACACGGATCTCCGTTCTCATAGAGGGTGAAGGGCAGTGATCATAGGCTTCCTCTATATGGAAGCTGTGATCACTCCTCTCCCCCTACCAGGGCAGCCTACACACAGTTAGAACACGCCCAGGGAACACAGTTAACCCTTAGAGCGCCCCCTGCAGGTTAACCCCTTCACTGCCAATGGCATTTACACAGTAATCAGTGCATTTTTATAGCACTGATCGCTGTATAAATGCCAATGGTCCCAAAAAAGTGTCAAAATGGTCCGACATGTCCGCTGCAATATCACAGTACCGTTAAAAATCGCAGATCGTCACCATTACTACTAAAAAATAAAAAATAAATAAAAACCCCAGAAATTAATTTTCATCATCCGTAAACGCAGCAACTTTTGCGCAAACCAATCAATAAACGCTGATTGCAATTTTTTGGACCAAAAATATGAGGAAGAATATAAATCGGCCAAAACCGATGGAAAAAAATGTTTTTTTATATGTTTTTTTTTGTATTTGTATTTTAGCAAAAAAGTAAGAAATTTGGGTTTTTTGCAAAATTGTCGCTCTTCTTTTGTTTATAGCGGCGATCAGAAATGATGCAGAGGCGATCAAACACCACCAAAAGAAAGCTCTATTTCTGGGAAAAAAAGGACGCAAATTTCGTTTGGGTACAACGCCGCATGACCGCGCAATTGTCAGTTAAAACGACGCAGTGCCGAATCGCAAAAAGTGCTCTGGTCCTAAAGTGGGGAATACTGCCGGGACTATGAAATGTAATTGGTTGGCAATTTTACACTTTTGTACATCACAGGGATGTGTCCCTTCATGGGCAGGTTTAGGACACACCAGGCATGCTATTTAACCCTCTCACCTCCTGCTCCATACATCGTATGGACCTAACGGGGGGGGGGGGTATTATACACAATCTGGTGGCTGCAGCCACCAGGATTGTGTGTGTAACTGACAGGCAGACTCCTGTTTATAAATAGAGGGGTATTTTAAGAGGCATCCCTATGCAAAAATTAAGAAAAAAGCATGAAGTTAACTTCACATCTTTATCTGAACTTGCAGCCTTTCAGGCCAGGAGAGGGCCTGGGCAGGGGGGATGAGTGTGTGGTCCGCTCCCACTATACAAACAATGCCTAGTCAGGCAGGATATTCTCTGGCAAAGCACCTCGTCCGGTGGTTGTGGGAGCCTGCGGGTGGGAAGGCTTATTAGAATCTAGAAGCCCCTTTAACAATAAGGGTTCACCCAGATACTGGTCCACTCCCTGTGGGAATAAATAAGAGGTACATAGTACACCCACTCCTTCACAGAAACATGTACACAAAAATAGAGTTTTTGTTAATTTATTTATTTTAAAAAATAATCCCATGATTTACATCCACTGTCAATTACATCAATCAGTAAAATAGATCCGCGTAAATCATAATGCCCAACGTCTGTTAACTTACTGGATAAGAAAGAAATGCTGCCCATTGACACATGTTTGGTCCCGTTGCTTCACGCCCCATGACTTCAGTGACCATATATGGTTACATCTATATGTGGTCAATGATGTCACCTATGAGACCCTGCAACTTTTTTTTATATCAGCTGTCATCCACCAAACCTGACATTCTAGGGGAGTGAAGTGACAGGATCAGGCGTGTGTCATGGATGACAGATGGCATTTTTTGAGTCGGCAGGCATCTGGCATCATGGCTAGAGTTGAGAGAACCCGAATTTTAAAGTTCGGGTTCGAACCGAACTTTGGGATGTTCGTGACCCGGACCCGAACCCAGACATTTGAAAAAACGTTCGGGTGCGAGTTCTGGGTTCTAGTATTTTATCACGCATGTTGAATAGCTGCAGGGCAGCCAATCAACAAGCGTTTCACTGGTTTTCCCTAGAAGCCATCACAGCAATGCCTACTAATGGCATGGCTATGATTGGCCAGTGCACCATGTGACCCAGCCTCTATATGATGCTGGAGTCACAGTGCTGCATGTCACATGCTCTCTGGGTAGTGTAGGGAGAGGATGCTGCCGGTGCTGTGAGGGACAGATTGTGAGGGACAGATTGCAGATAGATAGATAGGTAGAGATTACTACTACTACTGCTTTTAGGGACAGATTGCAGATCTCATCCTGCATTACAGAAAGATCTGACTGGACTAGGTAGAGTCTACTGCTTAGAGGGACAGATTATTGTTCTAAAATCATCTCCTAGTTCTATAGGGTCAGGTTCCTGCTGTTGCTGTAAGGGACAGATTATTGTTCTAAAAGCATTTTGCAGCCCTCTAGCACTTTCCAGGACTCTTTTACAGTCATTTTTGTGCTGAAAAGTTCGGGTCCCCATTGAATTCAATGGGGTTCGGGGTAAAGTTCGGGTCAAGTTCGGTACCGAACCAGGACTTTTTTTAAGAAGTTCGGCCGAACCCACCGAACCCGAACATCCACGGGTTCGCTCAACTCTAATCATGACAAATGTGGATCTTCATGACTGGACATGATTGATGGTGAATGTACCAGTAGTTTCTTTAATCTATGCAAGATCCTTTACCACCAAAAATACCCGGTGTTTCCAGGTATCGGGAGTCATGTGACCTCCTCCTGTGTGAAAATCGATAGGCCCAAGTACAATGTAAAATGGCAGAGACAGTGGCATTACCTTCTCCCTAACCTACAGCACTAGCTGACACCAGGTATTATGGTTGTAATTGGGGAAAAATTAGCAAGGGAGTGCTGGTGAGAATGGTATTATTGGGTCAAGGATGGGGGGAGGGTTTGAAGATATTATATTTTGCCCTGAATAAACAAAGTGAAATTGATAACTTATCACAAGATTTGCATATTAGTAACTGAGCTGTTTAGTCTGCCGTATGTTTTGGAGAAAGTGGAGATTGAGACAGCAGATTAGAAGGTAACATTCACATGCTTGGGAAATAGAAAGGATTACTGTAAAACTGACCACTTGTGTTTCAAACTGATTGTAGAATCTAATTTTACAGAAATATAAACATGTAAAATTTTTAAATTAAGTGGCCAGGGGTAATGCCAAAGAAGAGGGAGGGGGATATGGGTCATAAGGTCCCATATGTATGGTCTCTGTTACTTCCAGGCCATGGGCCTCACCACATACGCCAATCCATAGAGGTCCTCACTATGTTTTATATTGCCTCTTAACTTCTTCTTCACACTTTTGACTCTCTAACTAATGAAATCCTCCCCTCCTATATATGAGCCTATGTTCCAATGCCACCCAGTGGGTAGAAAAGAACCAGCCAGGGCAGAAATCCCCTTTTACACGTATAACCCCTAAGTATCATTACATAGAAACATAGAAAAGTGACGGCAGAAAAAGACTGAGTAGTCCATCGAGTCTGCCCCTTTTTATTTATTTATTTATTTTTAATTAATTTTTTTTTTTTTATATTTTTTTTTTTTTACATTAACCTTGTTGTCTGACTATGGATTTATGTTTATCCCAAGCATGTTTGAAGCCATTTACTGTTGACTGTCTCACAACCTCTGTTGGTAGTTTATTCCAATCATCAACCACCCTTTCAGTAAAATAATACTTTCTAAGATTAGTTTTGAACTTCTCCCCAGTTAGTTTGAGGTCCCCATGTTCTTGATTTTGGTTTCATATTGAAAAGACTGCCCTCCTGAACCTTATTCACCCCCTTGATGTATACCTCTAAGAATATTTTTTTGCACTAATTAACCTAATTATATACAGTCAGGCTGTACCACGTTTGGGAAGGTTTACTTATCTTTTTCCATTCTGTATCTAACTATTCTCTAACTATTATCTTTATCTATGTATTATCTAAAAGCTTATATGCGCAAAACATTTACAATGCTGGATCTACTTCAGGGGACATTTTTTTTTTGTTTTTATTTTTTAATAAAGGACTTTTTTAAAAACTGCTGTTGTGTTTTTTCTGACTTTTTACACTTTTTTGGTGAATGAGTAGCGGTACTATGTACCCCATACTCATTCATATGGGTGGGGCTGGGATGGGGGGGCCCCCTGGAAGGGAGCTTCCAGATTCTGATAAGAAACATGGGAACAAGGTGCTTTGGGTGGTGCAGAGCTGCCTTGCCCCAAGGCACCTCCCCATGTTGAGGACATGTGGCCTGGTATGGTTCAGGAAGGGGGGCGCTTGCTTATCCCCCCTTTCCTGGCCTTCCAAGCTGCATGCTCGAATAAGGGTCTGGTATAGATTTTTGGGGGGGATCCCACACCATTTGTTTAAATTTTGGCATGGGGTTCCCCTTAAAATCCATACCCGACCCAAAGGGCCTGGCATGGATTGGGTGGGACCCCGTGCTGTTTTTTTCTGCATTTTTCATTGTCGCCATTCTTTTGTTTATATTCATCTGTCAGTGGGGAGGCTGACAGCTGATGAGTCATTTCTTGTTAAGGACATGGCAGCCGGCTTCCTGCCCGCTCCTTACCAGCCAGCTGTTCTTTACACATGATTCGAATCAGTCAATAATTTTTCCAAATTCTGATCCTTACGAAAATTTGCAATTTGTTAGAAAGCAAATATACGAAATAAAAGGAATTTCAACAAAATGTGTTACTATTTCTTTTCAACATTTGGATGCAAATCTGAATAACCAAAAATGCATCTCAATTTATATTCGAACTGAAACGAATTGCACGTGTCTACAATTTACCATAGTATTACAAAGCAATCCCTTGTTCGCTGAAGCTGGCCAGGTTGATTAAATAAAGTTTCTTTTATTATTATTATTATTATGATTTATGATGATGATGATTATGATGATGAAGATCTGAAGTTCAAAACTAATCTTAGAAAGTATTATTTTACTGAAAGGGTGGTTGATGATTGAAATAAACTACCAACAGAGGTTGTGAGACAGTCAACAGTAAATGGCTTCAAACATGCTTGGGATACACATAAATCCATAGTCAGACAACAAGGTTAATGTAAAAAAAATAAATAAAAAAAAATAAAATAAAAAGGGGCAGACTCGATGGACTACTCATTCTTTTTCTGCCGTCACCTTTCTATGTTTCTATGTTTCTATGATCACAGCTTGGAAAGCATTTGTGCAGAGCTCCAAAAAAAATCCCCAGGCTTCACAAACTTGTAGATTTTTTTTACAAAAATCACATTTTAGATTCACCATTTTCTACATAAACTGTTGACCTAATTCTTGGCTAAAAACCTGTTAAAAGTCTGTAGAATGTTAATGTTAGTGTTAAAGAGGAAGTAAACTTCCATACCTGACTTTTACATATAGATAAGCCTATAATAAGGCTTATCTATAGGTAGTATACATATCGCCCAAACCTGCACAATTTAGGGGATATTTATATTACATGCAGCCAGTGACATGACTGGCGAATGCGCTCTGAAGGAACGGCCACCCGTGCCGTTCCTTCCAAGCCCTGTGCGGTGAATGGCGGCTCCCACGCACATGCGCAGCAGGGACGCCTCCATGGCTCCGGCCAGTCACAGAGCTGAAGCCCGTGAGCCCAGAAGCAAGAAGTTGGAAGTGGCCGCAGTGCTGACATCGCGGTGCTGGAACAGCTTTGTGTTAAGGTACGTTTCACATAATGTGCTACTATGCAATGCATAATAGCACATTATGACTTTACCTTCCAGAAAAAAAAATGGCCAGTGGTATACAACCACTTTAAAGATGTCCTCCCTACAAGATTCTGTGTTTAGTATAGTGTGTAAATAAAGTGTCAGACATGACAGGTGTAATGTCTAAGGCAGGGGTGCCCAACCTTTTGAAAAGCAAGGGTCACGGGCCACAATGAGTGGAGCGGGTGGATGACAGGTCTATGTCCACTCTGCATATGCACAGTGGACATGGACACAGCCCACTCTACTCTATGGCCCTGCAATCCACCCAGACGGAAGGGGACAAATTCCCTTCTGTTACCTGCACTTTTCCATAGACTTCTATTATATCCTGCAGATGTGGTGCACTTTCTGAAAGCGGACCAGACACGCAGGTAATAACAAAAGTCTATGGCTCAGTGCAGGTAACCTGCAGGTGCACTATGCTTGAAAGTAGCCCAATAACCACTGGAGAGTAGGTATGCATATATTTACACTGCGATTTTAGTAATAAACTTACCTTTAATAAGTCTTCCATTATGGTATCTGGCATTTGGTATCACTCCACATGTGACAGGAGCTAGTGTTATACAGGAAGCATTGTCTTATGTTGCTCTGCTGCGTAGCCATTTGCTTCCTCTACCACCAGCGTCATTCACAACACTAATGCTCTGGGGTGGCCTGTCGGCAACCGCTGATCTGGACTCACCAACCTGCCATCCCAGAGAGGGAGATCACGGGCCCATCAGAGGGCTCTGTGGGCCACACGTGGCCCCCGGGCCACTGGTTGAGCACCCCTGGTCTAAGGTAACTATACCCCTATGAATCGATTGCTATAACGACTATTTGACAAATATAAGCAAATTACACAGAAATTGAGAGGACCTCTGTCTGAGCAGAAATAGATTTAGTTGAAATTATGCCCATTGAGAAAGACGGAATGACACAATGCATCTGGGTGTGACCACACCACTCCTACCAGACAGCTCGCCACTAGTACCTTGTCCCAGATAACCATGATCCGCGCAAAGGGATCCAAACGAAGGGATCCGAATGAAGGCATCCAGAGAGTACAAGACATTTGGTGATGTATAGTTGAAATACATATGATCAATGCCCTTTTAATTCTTTATTGATGTAAGCATGTTTTTAAGGAAGGGGGCGTGCAATAAAGCGACGGTTTTACACTATGCAGCTATTCCTTGAATCTTTTGCAAGCACACCGGCACACATAAAATCCAACAGGTGAGGATATTGGTAGCTGAGGCAAAGAAGGAAGAACCCCGAAGGGCTTTCAGCACAGAGCGGTGGCTCTCCACACCTGGAGGATTCAAGGCACACAAAGAACAGATTTCAGAGTGAAAAACCTATAGGGGTTGTAGCAGAGACAGTATATCGGAGAAGGATCACTCAACATAGGATTATCTCCAACCAGTATACCAGCACTTGCACAGGACATTGGCATATACAGTGGGGCAAAAAAGTATTTAGTCAGCCACCAATTGTGCAAATTCTCCCACTTAAAGAGATGAGAGGCCTGTAATTTTCATCATAGGTACACTTCAACTATGAGAGACCGAATGAGAAAAACAAATCCAGAAAATCACATTGTCTGATTTTCAAAGAATTGTTTTGCAAATTATGGTGGAAAATAAGTATTTGGTCACCTACAAAAAAGCAAGATTTCTGGCTCTCACAGACCTGTAACTTCTTCTTTAAGAGGCCCCTCTGTCCTCCACTCGTTAGCTGTATTAATGGCAGCTGTTTGAACTCATTATCAGTATAAAAGACACAACCTGTCCACAACCTCAAACAGCCAGACTCCAAACTCAACTATGGCCAAGACCAAAGTGCTGTCAAAGGACACCAGAAAAAAAATTGTAGACCTGCACCAGGCTGGGAATACTGAATCTGCAATAGGTAAGCAGCTCTGGGAGCAATTATTAGAAAATGGAAGACATACAACACCAGTGATAATCTCCCTCGATCTGGGGCTCCATGCAAGATCTCACCCCATGGGGTCAAAATGATCACAAGAACGGTGAGCAACACGTGACTGTGAGTCTGACATGATTGCCTGCAACACTGGAGCCCCGCAGGGAACGGTTCTTGCCCCGTTTCTCTTCACCATCTATACTGCAGACTTTGTGTTTAGCTCAGCAACCTGTGACCTACAGAAGTTCTCTGATGACTCTGCCATCGTCGGTCTGATCATGAATGATGATGACAGAGAGTACAGAGGACTTATACAGAACTTTGTGGACTGGTGCCAACAGAGCTGCCTCCAGATAAACGTGGGGAAAACCAAAGAACTGGTGGTGGATTTCCGTAGACACAAACACACTTCATAATTTCCATTGGTAAACATTCAGGGAAAGGACATTGTGAGAGTGGACTCTTACAAATACCTGGGTGTTCACCTAAACAACAAACTGGACTGGACAGACAACACTGAGGCAATCTATAAGAAAGGGCAGAGCAGACTCTTTCTGCTGAGGAGACTAAGGTCTTTTGGAGTGCAGGGAGAGCTACTGAAGACCTTTTTTGGCTCTGTGGTGGCCTCAGCCATATTCTATGGTGTGGTCTGCTGGGGCAGCAGCATCTCTACTGCAGACAGAAAGAGACTGGACAAGCTGATCAGGAAGGCCAGCTCAGTCCTGGGGATTCCCCTGGACACTGTACAGGAGGTGGGAGAAAGGAGGATGGTAGCAAAACTATCATCATTGCTGCAGAACGCCTCTCACCCCCTGTATGTAACCGTTACCTCGCTGAGCAGCTCCTTCAGTGACAGACTGTTACATCCTAAGTGTCTGAAGGAGTGTTATAGAAGGTCTTTTCTCCTTGCTGCTATTAGACTTTACAATCAAAGCTGCTCCCAGTGAACCATTAACCATAATACACACTGTTATTACTGTTTTATTGTGTAAAATACTACCTGTGTGCAATATCACTTGCAATACGTGCAATACCACCTGTGTGCAATATCACTTGCAATACGTACGTTTTCCTCATTTGTATTTATACATTGTTTTGTGTATATACTTGTATACTATAGTATGTTTATTGTCTATTCTTTTATATATTTGCATTTATTTTTATTTTTTCATGCTGCTGTAACAAAGAAATTTCCCCACTGTGGGACAAATAAAGGTTTATCTTATCTTATCTTATCAAAAATCCCAGAACCACACGGGGGGACCTAGTGAATGACCTGCAGAGAGCTGGGACCAAAGTAACAAAGGCTACCATCAGTAACACACTACGCCGCCAGGGACTCAAATCCTGCAGTGCCAGACGTGTCCCCCTGTTTAAACCAGTACATGTCCGGCCCGTCTGAAGTTTGCTAGAGAGCATTTGGATGAAGCAGAAGAGGATTGGCAGAATGTCATATGGTCAGATGAAACCAAAATAGAACTTTTTGGTAAAAACTCAACTCAACTCAACTCGTGTTTGGAGGAGAAAGAATGCTAAGTTGCATCCAAAGAACACCATACCTACTGTGAAGCATGGGGGTGGAAACATCTTGCTTTGGGGCTGTTTTTCTGCAAAGGGACCAGGACGACTGATCCGTGTAAAGGAAAGAATGAATGGGGCCATGTATCATGAGATTTTGAGTAAAAACCTCCTTTCATCAGCAAGGGCATTGAAGATGAAACGTGGCTGGGTCTTTCAGCATGACAATGATCTCAAACACACCGCCTGGGCAACAAAGGAGTGGCTTCGTAAGAAGCATTTCAAGGTCCTGCAGTGGCCAAACCAGTCTCCAGATCTCAACCCCATAGAAAATCTTTGGAGGGAGTTGAAAATCCGCGTTGCCTAGCGACAGCCCCAAAACATCACTGCTCTAGAGGAGATCTGCATGGAGGAATGGGCCAAACTACCAGCAAAGTGTGTAAAAACCTTGTGGAGACTTACACGTTTGACCTCTGTCATTGTCAACAAAGGGTATATAACAAAGTATTGAGAAGAACTTTTGTTATTGACCAAATACTTATTTTCCACCATAATTTGCAAATAAATTCTTTAAAAATAAGACTGTGATTTTCTGGATTTTTTTCCTCATTCTGTCTCTCATGGTTGAAGTGTCCCTATGATGAAAATTACAGGCCTCTCTCATCTTTTTAAGTGGGATGCACAAAAAAAGAGAGAAAGAGAGAAAAGATTTGGGGCTTTAAATGAGATCTGCCACCATGTCTGATATTGTATGGAACTGTGTAAAAAATAGGCCATATATGTATCAACTTGGCATGATTGAAGATAGAACATAGTCACAAAAGTCATATAAATGGTCATAAAGCATACATAGGTTTATTATACGTCAAAAACAGTCTCTCATATATAAAACATGATACAATGATCAAATGATTCTTCATATACTATGTGCATGCTACAGTAATCCAAAGGCATGATGAAAGGCAACCATACAATAATCAGTATAAATGCATGAATAACATGGTTCAAAAATGGCTCGTTCATCCTATATAGGTGTAAAATCAATAAAAATGGGACTTGTCCGGTTGTCCTGGATTAATATATGTAATAAGAGCCCCAATATTGGAACTCTGTATAGGGGAGCCCTGGGTACGCAACTTAACGCATTTTGTGGTATTTCAACCACTCATCAGGAGTTTTAAGTAAAGATGATGCTGGAAGAATTCAAAAATAACTATTAGTATATAGGGTTCACTCACATCCTCTAAAAAATATATATTTTATGTGAGAGAATATGTCAAACATTGCTGTAACTAACAAAGCTCCTTCCAATGCTTGAATAGCCCGGAATAGAAAGCCAGAGGAATCCTGGACATGCGTCCAGATTGGAGCTGGGGTGGGAGGTCCCCCCCAGGAGCCAAGGGACATGGGCAAGAGACAAGCCGGGTCGCCACACCACAGTTCCCATGTGTGATGGATACGTGTGAATCTGGAACCATATAGTCTGCAAAACAACCAAAAATCGTGAATGGATGAGGCATGTCCATGAATGTAGCTATGTATGAGTGTTTATGTGTTAGAGTATATGGATGACCAATGTGTTCCCAAAGGGGACTGTAGAGTGTGTGCATGTGAATGTGTGGTCTGAAGGGAACAACCAAATTGATGAATGAATGTCAGAAAGTGTAACTGTATGTATGTGAAAGTGTGCGTGTGTGTATATGAAATGGAAGCGGATGGAATGGCCTATGTGTTCCCATGAAGAGACTAAGGAGTGTAAATATACCTGTGTAGATCCCTCATATTGTTAGATGAATGAAAAACTATACCCAAAAAAACAAAGTGGCAAAGTACCTGAGTGTATGGAGCTGTATTAAAACCCTTAAATAAGGACTGACCATTAAGGGTTAATTGATTTGACTTTATTTCAGTGGTAATACATGGAATTTGCAGTTTTTTTTTATGAAGAATTTAAGGACTTTTAAAAGTAGAAACTGAACATAAGCAATATTTTTTATTAACTGTACTAGCATATGATGATATTTATGCAGAGTAATCTGCATTAATGTTCAAAGTTTAATTTATTTATTGCTTGGAAAAGCATAGAGCGCAGCTAGCACTTTTTAGAGGAGAACCCACATTTCACTGGAGGGGGTAATCCAATAATTATAATATAAAGATAGAGTATAGCAGCAGCCATTAAGTAGTACCAACATCACCAACAATATATGAGGAGCGCTGGGACCAGGTGGAATAGCCAGTAGCAACACCCTGGCAATATATTTGAAATGAATAATACTTATGCTGATACATCTCCATCAAAATTGATCGTATTGAAATGTATTTGGCTTGTGAAACATTTTTATTTCCAATCTGATATTTGTTTTTCTTCCCTCTCCCTTACTCAAAATTCCATTACTTTTAAATAGAGTTGAGCGAACTTTACAGTTCGGGTCTGTACCGAACTTTCGGGTGTCCCGAACCCGAACGTTTGAGAAAAAGTCCGGGTTCGGGTTCTGGGTTCTGGTATTTTATCACGCATGTTGAATAGCTGCAGGGCAGCCAATCAACAAGCGTTTCACTGGTTTTCCCTAGAAGCCATCACAGCCATGCCTACTAATGGCATGGCTGTGATTGGCCAGTGCATCATGTGACCCAGCCTCTATATGAGGCTGGAGTCACAGTGCTGCATGTCACATGCTCTCAGGTTAGTGTAGGGAGAGGATGCTGCCCGTGCTGTGAGGGACAGATTGTGAGGGACAGATTGCATATCTAATAACTAGGTAGAGATTACTACTACTGCTGTGAGGGACAGATTGCAGATCTAATAACTAGGTAGAGATTACTACTACTGCTGTGAGGGACAGATTGCAGTGATAATAACTAGGTAGAGATTACTACTACTTCTTTGAGGGACAGATTGCAGATCTATAACATCTCATCCTGCATTACAGAATGATCTGATTACAGAACGATCTCTCATCCTGCATTACAGAACGATCTGATACTGGACTAGGTACAGATTACTACTGCTTTGAGGGACAGATTGCAGATCTAATAACATCTCCCATTTTTCTTCCTTTTTCAGCCCTCTAGCACTTTCCAGGACTTTTTTACAGCCATTTTTGTGCTGAAAAGTTCGGGTCCCCATTGACTTCAAGGGGTCAAGGTCGGGTAACGTTCGGTACCGAACCAGAACGTTTCCGCGAAGTTCGGCCGAACCCGAACATGCAGGTGTCCGCTCAACTCTACTCTTAAAACAATAAGCAAGGTTCAGTTTGTGAGGTTTTTTGGATAACTCCTGGAGCTATTCCAGTCTGGTAAATTAATCTCAAAAACCCCCATGCCACCTTTGTTCCAATTCTCGTTTGTTCCATATTAATAAATTTAATCTCAAAACAGTTGGTCAGCTGAAGCACTTGTATTAGTTGGCAAATACAGTTGTTTGCTATTTGATGTGTGTATGGCCTGCTAAGAGGGATCAGAGCTCTGGGTTCACATTTTTGGTGGACCTGAGGGTCTCTGGAGGTTCCTGTGTCTGATCCATACTGGTATTCAGGTATTAGCTAGACCTCAAGTTGCTTCAAACTGGAGAGAATCTTTAGCTATTTCTACACCTGCTTCACACTAGAGTTTAGAATTTAGTTTTGCCTGGGTGCCTCTGAAGTTTTCTGTAGCTTTCTAAGATTTAGAGTTTAATCAGACCTGAAAGCTTCTGGGGGTTCCTCGATTAGTTACAAATAAGTATTCAGGATTTATTCAAACTTTGATTGTCTACAGCAGTGTTTTCTCAATTGTGGCACCCTAATTCTGCACTTCTCAAATTCTTAAAGCACCCAATTCTAAAATGTAAAAATAAAATGAATTTACATAATGTGATTGTAGCCATATTAGTGACAAGTGTCCATGGTACTTTTTTACTTGCACTAACATCCACATTTTCAGGACAAACTGTTGGGGTGGGCCCCCTTCTTCAAGGCCCAAGCAGTATTTATTACACAATTGTTTAGCAGAATGTTAGGTAAGACAATCTCTGGGGGAAAAAAGGCACAAACAAGCATACGCAGCAAATTATTAAAATTGAGTTGTTAGCAGTGGCGACCTGTAATGCAGGGCATGGGGGCATCGCACCCCCATCAATGCGTCCGGACCCCTAATCTACATACAGGGTGCCAGATGCATTGATTCCAATGGGGTTTTTCTTTTTTGATGCACATGATTATAGCCGGAGGCTCTTGTGTGACAATTGTGTGTCACTTGTGTGACAATAGCAAATGTATTTATTTTATTTATTTCAGTTACTTATATAGTGCTGTCAATTTACGCAGCGCTTTACATATATATATTTACATTCACATCAGTCCCTACCCTCAAGGAGCTTACAATCTGAGGTCCCTAACTCACATTCATACATAATATCTGAATTAATATTTACTATTGTCTTCACAATTCTCCACCAATCAGGAAGCGGCCACGGGTCCTGAGACCCGATTGGCCAGGGAGTCTCAGGGCCCACTTCTTGTTCGGCCGGGAGGAGAAGGAACGGCCCTGGAGTGAGGTCTCCATGGGCGGCTCACCTGCAGTCACATCGAGCATTCTGGCTCGGACAGTTGAGGGAGGAGGTGGGGAGATCACAGTGTCATCCCGGGTGGACTTGTCAACTGCCTCCTAAGATAAGGAGGCCTTCCGCCTTCCCGTCCATCCATCTCCCGCCGGGGGGGTTGGTAGTGCTGGTGATTGCCGCCTTCATGTCCGTCTCCTGTGGGGGCCACCCACCCCCCCCAAAATATTGAGCCCCAACCGTCACTGGTTGTTAGTGAGATAAAGCAGGTGGAGGGCTATAGACTGGGAGGGGGAGTAACAGTCAGAGTAGTGAGGATGGTCATAAAACTGTTGGATACTGATTTAGAAAACCGAGGTCCACATTTAGTCCATTATCTTTTGTCTCAAATAGAATTATGATTCTTAGTTCAACAGTTTTTCCTTTCTGAGTAGTTTTGAAGTTCCCTTTAAAGTAATTCTAAAGCCTAAATATGTTTTACTTTAAAGCAGACCGTCCATCATTTTTTCAACTTTCCATCTATTAAATCTTCTGCCCTTGTTGTTTTAACTTAGATAGTAAAACTTTTTTTATTGCCAGTAAATACCTTATACAGTCCACTTCCCCTTTCTTGTCTGATCATTGGCCTAGGCTTGTGACATCATGCACAGCTCTCTCTCACTCTCTTGAGAGTTTGCCAGGAAGGGAGGGAGGGTGAATCATAAGAGGGCCAATGAGAGCTGCAGGGCTGCAGAGCTGGAGGTGTGCCTCTCTGTGTCTGTGTAAATTCAGGAAGTGAACAGGCAGCAGCTTCATCTGCCCACAGTTAAAATGGATGCAGCCAGACTTTGTGGAGGGAGATTTCTGGAGCATATTTGGCAAGTACCGAATCACAGGATATATAAAATAATATGTAAAGTGGTTGGAGGGAAGCTTCAGAATGTCAAAGATGTTTTTATTACAAATGATGTGAGCAGACGGCAGTTCCTCTTTAATGCATTCCAGGATTCAAGGTTTATGGTTTTACCTTGACTGACCTAATGCTACAAGAATGTCATTACAAGCTGAACAAATGACCACGCCCTTTTGGGACTATGGGCTGTATTCCTTGTTTTCTAAAAGTTATGATTGGTTATTACTACCAATTAGTCCTGTACATACCACAGCCAAAATTGGAATAAGTTCGTCTCTCACCAGGGCTGCTAGAAGTAGGCACCAGGTTTGATCATCTGCCAAGTCTTAAAATGGGTGGGACTCCTTGACGAAAGGCATCTATAGCTCTGTTTCTTGTTATATTTTCCCAATATG
Source organism: Glandirana rugosa (assembly GCA_018402905.1). Lineage (NCBI taxonomy): Eukaryota > Metazoa > Chordata > Amphibia > Anura > Ranidae > Glandirana > Glandirana rugosa. The sequence goes on from BLSH010109271.1 coordinate 1,449,587, forward strand.
ATTACACTTGTTATCCCTATCTGTCACTACTTAATTAAATGCTATATACAGTTTTATTTTACCTACAAGTGTTTGTGTGATCTCTCTTTGCACATCTGGAAATAACACCAAAAGCATAAACTATCATGTGACCGTGATAAAAACACAGCACAAGTTGTTTGTTTGAGTTAGAAAATGTAAAGGGGAAGCTCAACGCAGATTATTTCCATCAGATTCATTGCCTTGGATTCAAGTGTAAGTGAGTGCAGTCTCTCTACCACTTTTTATTTATTTAGGCCCCTTACACACTGTAACCGTCTGAGCGTCAGCGGTAAACCGCACTATGGCGCCGCTATTTGGGCGGCAGCAGGGCACTTTTAACCCCCCCCCCACAAGGGGTTAAATAGGGGTTGAAAGTGCCGGCGCTCTGCGCTCCCGGAGCGGTGTACAGCCACTTCGGGAGTGCTGGCCATTCATTCCAATGGGCAGGAGCCCCTTCACCACTTCTTCACCACCCCAAAATTCATGCATGCAGGAGTTTGATTTTCCTCCCGCAAGGGAGCTGCCCCAGTGTGAAAGGACACACTGGGTTTAATGGCCAGATGCTTTACAGGCACAAATTTTAGCTAAATAATGCCCGTAAAGTGCCCCAGTGTGAGGGGCCTTAAGGTTTTTTTAATTCCACTGAGCACTGAGTTTTACAATATTTAATTTTAGGTTAAGGGTCTAGTCAAACCTGATAGTGCCAGCAGTGTCTGCCCCATACTAGAGATTATGATTTAGTTGTTCTTGAGAACCTATAGTAGTTTTTGTGCCTTCTTTATAATAGTCCCAAAAAGACAAAATGTAGATGCCGCAGGACAGGGAGATTGCCCCAGCTCCAAGCTGCAGCAATGTCAAAGGGAAAGGACCATAAGCAGCACATCATGAAGCAGACACATGTGTATGAAGTGGGATGAATGGCAGACTCAGCCCAGACTCCAGCCAGGCCATACACCCAACGCATTTTGCTCCGCCCCTTGGAGCTTAATCATGGATGACCATCCCCATAATTAAGCTTCAAGGGGTGGAACAAAACACACATGGGTCTGCTTCATGATGTGCGACTTATGAACCTTTTCCTTTGACTTTTTATCATAATAGGGTTCAATATTTTGTTGGACCTCAGGGCCTCTATAGGTTCCGGTGCCTTCTCCACAATCTGATTTAATATTTAGTAAAACCTGAGAGCCTGTCAAGGTTCTTGTATCTGCTGCAAAGTATGGTTTGTGATTTTGGTGAACCTGCAGTGCTGGATTTTCTACTAGGCACTATAGACATGTTACATATCGCCGTGCATGCCAGAGTGAGAGCGATATTTCTAGCACCAGACCTCCTCAGTAACAATAAACTGATGTTCAAACTTATGGTGATTACTTGCTGATGTTTAAACTTAATAAAATTCAGTTGGACCTCAGAGCCTGTTAAGGTTCCACTGTCTGCTTCAAATGTGTTCTGCTTGACACAGAAGCATGGATCAGTAAGTATAAAATTTGGGGTATAGAGGTGTACAGACCCTGACCTTCCTGATTGATCAAAGTGACAGTGTCTCTTTAACCTCTTCATGCCCGCGCAATAGCCGAAAGATGGCTACAGAGCGGGCATAAATTGCCAGGAGGGCGTCCATGTATGTCCCCCCGTGCATTTGCTGCCTGCCCCCCCTGTGGGGTGCATACAGCTCGCCCACTGCAGGGCACGGACGGTGTGCTCTATGATCAGCAAGAGACTCCATGAGACTTGACTGATCACAGATCAGAATAAGGGGCCGATCCCGTAAACAGATACTGATAATCTGCAGCGTGAGGACAAAAAAAAAGTTTACCAGCTTGTGTAAACGGGACATCAACCACCAGTGCCACCTACCAGTGCCCACCAGGACCACCTACCAGTGCCCACCAGTGTCACCTACCAATGCATATCAGTACTGCTAAGCAGGGCCTACCAGTGCCACCAACCAGTGCCCACCAGTGCCACCTATCAATGCCCCCCAGTGCCACCTATCAGTGCCCATCAGTGCTGCCAATCAGTGCCCATCAGCGCCTCATCAACAGTGCCACCTATCAGTGTTGCCTATCAGTGTCACCTACCAGTGCCTATTAGTACCCATTGGTGCTACCTATCAGTGCCCTTCAGTGTTGCCTATGAGTGCCCATCAGTGCCACCTATCAATGTCCTCCAGTGCCACCTATCAGTGCAGCCTCATCAGTGCCTCCTGATCAGTGCCCATCAGTGCCCCCTCAACAGTGCCCATCAGTTCCACATTATCAGAGCCTATCGGTACAGCCTCATGAGTGAACATCTGTGAAGGAGAATTACCTGTTTGCAAAATTTTATACCAAACTATGAAGACTAATTTTTTTTTTTCAAAATGTTCGGTCTTCTATTGTTTGTTTAGCAAAAAAATAAAAAAACCCAGTGGTGATTAAATACCACCAAAAGAAATATCTATTTGGGAGAAAAAAAAAGATATAAAATTGAATTTGGGTGCAGTGTAGCATGACTGCGCAATTGTCATTCAAAGTGCAACAGCGCTGAAAGCTGAAAATTGGTCTGGGCAGGAAGGGGGTAAAAGCACCCAAGGCAAGTGGTAAATAGTATTTTCATAAGGTGAGTTCAGTAATGGCAGCCTACATGTTTTCCTCAGTTCATGTTTCCTTTAAATTGCTGGAGCAATTGACATTTTTGTCTGTTACTGTTTGGTTATTAAGCAGACAAAATTTTAAAAAAAGAAGAGGAAATTTGAGAAATTGAGTTGTTATGACTATTTGGATGATTTTGTTATTCTTCCTCTGCCTTTAATACCTTCAGGTCCATATGTCATTGTTTAAGTTTTCTGTTTGTGATGTCTCAGAAATCAATTCCGTCCCTAATAGAATCCTCTGTGACTTTTATTTATATATTGATAAAGCGTCTCAAACAGCTAAGTGCTGTATAACAAGGCTTCAGTTACAACTGCTTAAAAATAGTCAAATGGCAAACAGAGGCATGTTCAATGACTTTTCAATGTCAGACCTGGTGGGGAGAAAGGATAATAAATACAGGGATATTTCATAATTTAACAGTAGGAATGACAAAACCGGGCGCGTTTGATGGAGCCGGGGAGTAAAAGGAATGAAATGAGAGCTGGCTTTATACATGTTCAGTATTTTATAATATGACATGAATAGCTGGATGAGTCAACTGAAAATACTGTATCACTGTGATGGCAAAACACTGGAGCCTCAATCTTCAGGACATTGGCGGAGTTAGTTTATGGACCTTTCTTCCTTCTCTCATTCCTTCTTGCAGGGTGAATTTAAGGAGAATGCTATACAGGGCCAGGACTAAGGGGGGTCAGGAGGGGAGGTGCCCTGGGTGCAGTGTCTATATGGATGGGCGAGGGGGCGCTGTGAGGCAGAAGTCCATAGATTACATTCAACTGAACTCAGAGTCCGCCCTCACATACTTTACAGATCTGCGCTGATGCCCGGGGCTGCCTTTCCTGGCTCGCTGTTTTTGCACCATGCAACTTCAGACAGGCAGAAGAGCCACTTTAGTTATGGTGCTGATATTATAGATCAGGCTGCTGATTAGATAGTACAACTGGTCCTGATGTACTGGGCACAAGCCCCATCAGTTAAATAGGGGGGCCCAGGGCAGCTTTATTGTTCATGTTTGCCTAAATTAATAGATTTTACTAGACCCCCCCCCCCCCACACACACACACACACACGCACTCTTACTTGCTTACCAGGGCTTAAACTACAATTCCATGGGCCCCATCAAGTCAAGAGAGGGGCCCAGGAGGTGGGAGCAGAGGAGGGACTTTTTTTTTCATTTTTGAGGCGTCAGTGTCGCTGCTCAACTGCACGCCAGGGGGAGTAAAGGTGGGTTTGGGGGGGCTCGTCATAAAGGCTGTATGGGGCCCCATGATTTCTAACAGTGGCCCTGTCATGGATACCAAAGATAAAAGACAATTGGGGGCACAAACATTGGGATAAGGGGACACAGTTTAGCATCTTCACATTGAGCACTGGATGACCTTGTCCTGGAACTGCTGCTACGTCCATTCCATTACTGTAGATTACAAATACTCTCTCCTTGAGAGCAAGTGTTCTTGTGAAAGTTAAGGACCCCCACCACTGGCAGACTCTTATTTGTACAAGGGGAGCCCAGGCAGAAGAGCAGTAATGTCTCTGATGGTAGGTTCCAATGTCTGCACCAGTGGCATACTTGGAGGGTGAGAGGGGTGAAGCCCACACCTTGTACTGGCACTGGTGGGTTTGTCAGCCGGCCAGCTGACTTTTTTTTGCCCCATGCAAATTCAGACAGGCAGAGAAGCCACTGTGGTGCTTGTATCATGGATATCAGCTTCAGAAGATGATCAGGGGCACTCACATCTGCATAAGGGGGCACAGTTTGGCATCTATCTTCACTTTAGGCCCTATATGACCTTGTTCAGACACTGCTGCTATACCTATTCCATTACTGTGGACTACAAATACTCTCCCCCTCAGAGTGAGTGCCCTTGTGAGAGTTAAGGACCCCCACCGCTGGCAGACTCATATCTGTACCTCCACTGGCCAGTGGATTTAGTTATTGACTTGTAGAGAGGCCATACTGTCCATTGCCTCCCTTGGAGCTTTCTTTTGAACCACATGTTTTACTGTAATGTTACCTATTTTGTATTTCTGTATATTGCTTGTGCCAGCATATAGAATGTGATTTAACACAGTTATTGTTGCTAATGTTTAAAATAAATTTGAATTGAAATGCTCTCGTGCCCTTTTACGTAAAGTCTAGTTAATGATATTGACATGTCATTGTGTTGGAACTAATTCGATTGAGTTATCACTGGGACTAAAGGTTTGTTGGGCAATGTATGTCTCTTTGCTGATGACACAAAGGTGTGTAATAGGGTTGACATCCCTGGAGGTGTCTGTAACATGGAACATGATTTGGCATTGCTGGAAGATTGGTCAACGCAGTGGAAACTGCAGTTCAATGTGTCTAAATATAAAATAATGCACCTATGGAAAAAGAATCCCTTGGGAGAGTACAACATTGGGGGTACAGAGCTGTCCGTCACTACAGAGGAAAGTGAATACAATTTTAGGATGCATCACCCGAGGGGTCACCAGCAGGAGGGAGGAGGTCTTGATTTCCCTATATGAATCTTTAGCTATCAGTAGAGGGATCTACAGCAGGAGGAAGGAGGTTCTGATTCCTCTATATAGATGTTTAATGAGACCTTATTTAGAATACTGTGTCCCGTTCTAGAAACCTCACTTACAAAAAAAGATATTGATAAGATAGAACGAGTCCAGGGGCAGGTAACAAAAACAGTGAAAGGTCTGGGGGATAAGACAT